>SADC01000281.1:207457-286263 GCA_004194705.1 Ditylenchus dipsaci | reverse complement strand
AGACCAGACAACGTGAAAGCTCAGCTTTTGCGGAGGCGATTCTAACACATGAATCCGACGACGTAGACTTCATCCAGATCCACTGGAACTTGATTCATTCTCAGAGCGTATTGTTTGAGATTTTCACTGTCATCTTTTCCATCTCTGGATGCTGCTTTCGACGCTCTCGCCACAAGAGATTTTCGACCTGCTTTTGAGTAGGGAATATTTTGCTATCATCCTTAACAACTAAATGTGAGAAAAATGCTAAAAACCAATCTTCTTACATCAGCCATCTTCTTCAATATTTGAAGTGCTGTCTGTTATTGGCCAACCTTCTTGGATTCGAATTTTGACTTGCTCACAAAGTGTACTGGCTTCTTCATCCTCTACGTCCCGATGTTCTCCAATAGACGTTTCAACCCTTACAGCCATTGAATCATTTTCGAAAATAACGTAGCATTTCATTGGGCAAAGGTAACCTTTCTTGCGGCTGAACTTGCAAACGTAAGTGTCCATCTTGACTGACCCATTTGAATGGCTCACAATACTAAAGTTTATATTTATATCTGAAAATTCTAAGCAAGAACAACTTACAGCTTCCACTTTGGTTTTTCACCTTCAAACCAAGTCAAAAACGATGCTTGGTCAGAGAATTTTTTGAGAAGCTTCCTTGGGACATTTTTTGACACCTCGGCGAGTGCGCTTCGGAGACGGAGATGCTTCTACTTCAGATTCAGCACTTATCAACGACCTTTGCTGAACAGAATGCATACTGCATCATCCAAATTTGAAAAGTCCATATTGACACTGAAAAATGAGGCCATTATTGGAGCAACACTGCACAACAGCCTATCTGATGCAAAAAAAAGTATTTCTGATGCAAAAAAATCTGATGCAAAAAAAAGTATATCTGATGCAAAAAAAAGTATTTCTGATGCAAAAAAAAGTAAATCTGATGCAAGAAAAAGGATTTGCGTTTTCAAAAGCTGCGTCAAAAACACAATGCCAAGAACAGGATTTTGAAACAAGGAGGTGCCGGCCTGCTGGAGAAAATACGTTGAAATCAGGAAACGTAACTGTACTTTTGATAAGATTGACATATTTATGTTTATGCGACTCAGCTCGGACAACTCTCCAAAATGGCTGTAGTGCAAGAAGTACAAATGGCTCATTTTTCCATATACTTTCCTCCGTTCCTCCCATAGGCGTTTTTGTTTCTAGCCGGGCTATAGCCTCCTTTCCCCATCAGGACTTTTTGGCCTTTTTTTTAGCTTTTTTGCTATTTTATCACCCCTTGTCAGGATTTAGCCTATTTAGACCTTCACTTCGCCCCCTCCTGTCAGCCCGGTGAAATTGTGACTGGCTACAAATTGCTACTCATTACGGATTTGAATTTTTTTTTAAATTTTATTTTTGGACTGTTTTCTGCATGTTCTTTTAACTTTTTTTAACTTAAGCCTTAGGCTTGGGCAAACATTGGCCAGCGCACGTTAGGATGGTCTCAAACGGCAACTAGACATTTAGCACAATTTGTGCAATTTGTCCGCGGACATTCAGCATAATTTTTCGGTATGATTCGGGCAAAAGACCGAATCATACTGAAAAATTATGCTGAATGCCTGGTTGCCGCTCAAACGAGTATCCCAGACGTAGCACCAAAACGCGCCAATTCGAAAAAAAACTGTAGCAAGTCACAATTTGTAGCGAGTCAAATGTCAGTCGTCAGTCCACCCCCCCCCCCCATAATAGTTTCGCAGATTTATAGAAATGGAAATTTTGGCTTGAGTTCAGAATCCCCCCCCCCCACGGGGACTGATCAGGTGGAGGAGATAACTTCATATTCGTGTTTCTCGACCCTGATTTCATGAGAAAGCCGCGCGTTTTTTTGGTTCTGAGAAAAAAAAATTCGAACTACAAGGGGTATCATGGTTTTTTAGTCAGAATTTGAAACATTTAAATTGGCGCCTTTTGAATTTAAAAGGGAATAAGGGCTGTATTGGGAGGGGAAGGGAATAAAATGGGGCCACTTTTATGGCAGAACGTTAAAAATTCAAAATTTTTGTATTCTTCGGCTGCCTCACCATGTTTTTCAACTGGGCCGTGGCAAAAAGAGACTCTATACGCATTTTATGGTCAAGAGTACTTCTCGGAATCATGTCTAAGGTAAGTGTGTGCGCGCATCTCAACTCCAAGCCCCCAAGCCCCTGTGCCCCCGAAGGGGGTGCAGTACTCTTGTCCATAAAATGCATATAGAGTCTCTTTTTGCCACGGCCCAGTTGAAAAACATGGTGAGGCAGGCGAAGAATACAAAAATTTTGAATTTTCAACGTTCTGCCATAAAAGTGGCCCCATTTTATTCCCTTCCCCTTCCTATACAGCCTTTATCCCTTTAAAATTCAAAAGGCGCCAATTTACATTTTTCAAATTTTGACAAAAAACCATGACCCCCCCCCGTGGTTCGATTTTTTTTTCTCAGAACCAAAAAAACGCGCGGCTTTCTCATGAAATCGGGGTCGAGAAACACGAATATGAAGTTATCTCCTCCACCTGATCAGTGCCCATGGGGGGGGGAGTGGTGGTAGGATTCTGAACTCAAGCCGAAATTTTTATGTAAAATATGCTAAATTTAAAGCTGCATTCAGATCAATGATTATAAATTTTTGATGCACACTTGGTCTCTGTCAGTGGAAATCCAATATTATTTAATTGCTCCTGTGTTACTGTACATTTTAGTCAAATTGAAAAACACTTTATCAAAAAAAGCTTGTTTCGCTGCTTGCTTGGTTATTGCGTTGATTTCTGGACTTTCTCAGGCTTTGGAAAACAATACAAATATTTATTTTTATTATTTTCCCTTCAGAATATGGCAATTCATTTTAGGAACAGCCGCTTTTTTGCTATATGACTTTTCAACCCATCAAGGCTTCATAATTCTGAAAGGAAATGATATAGATGATACTAATGCTGATATAACTTTAGGAAAAACGGCTGGGCCGCTTTTCGTGACAATATATATGCTGTTTGTATTAATTTTATTAACTTCGTGTTTTGGGTGTTTTGATTCAAAGTCAGCTGCCCGATTTTTCGTCACTTTTTCCACTGCAGCTTTATTGCACATGGGCAACGATTACTCACCATCCAAATGGATGTGCAACTGTTTTTTCACATACATTGGTGACATCTCTTATTCTTTATACTTGATTCATTGGCCATTGAAATTGTTGGTGCAATATTCACAGATTGATAGACTTTTGAACAACTCTGGTAAGGCTTCCTAATTTACTCTTAACCGGGGTTTCCAGATCTCCTGAACCGCATATGCGAAATTCTTGCGAAAAAACCAGCGAATTTATTTTAAATGATGTGTATCGATTAAGCTCGTGCAATTTAGAGTTTGAAGTATTAACACTCTGATGGTCAAACGTGAAATGGAGTCTATTTAAAAGACGTTTTCTGTAATTTTGGACCAGTCTTTGTGACTTCGATTTTTCAAAATTTCTAGTTTTGGAAAGAAAGAGAAGAGAAACTAATTCCGAGTAAGTTTGATTTTAACAGATTGCCGATTTCAGATTTGAATGTCGAGATGTGGCCAATTCAAAGTTCGACCCTTGTTGAATGTCTGAAATATGGTTATTTTCTTTTTTCTGCCTACAGCTTCTAGTTTCTATCACAAGACCCTCACACATTTTATACCATTTTACGCGAGATTGAGCGAGCTCTCTTATGGTTATAATGGTGTTCGCATATTAATTAATTTTGTACTGAAAATTACAAATTACACAAAAGTCATTCCATACTTTGAAGGCCGCCCGAAAATTTTCAATACAGGTCAGAAAGTGCAACAAACTTTTACTAAGATGGACAAGAATGAGTTGTTAAAATCCAGGCCGCCAGAAAGTTAGTCAGTCAGACAAAAAAGTATGCACGTGATGTTATACAAGAGCACGTAGAAAAATGATGCGATAAGACAAACAAAGAAGGGCGATAAGACAAAAAAAACTAGAAATTTTGAAAAAATCGAAGTCACAAAGACTGGTCCAAAATTACAGAAAACGTCTTTTAAATAGACTCCATTTCACGTTTGACCATCAGAGTGTTAATACTTCAAACTCTAAATTAAGCTTTTGAATAGTCAAAGTGATGAAAATACTCACTATGTTTGTGATCTAGTTCTGGGTCACTTTTTGAAAAATCGGAGTCAGGGAAGGGGGGGGGGGGTTGACTAAAGAAGTACCAAAATGTTCAGGTTTAAAATTTAATCTTTAGATCTTTTACTTCTGCTAGTAATATGCACTGTATTTTCCGTCATTTTATTTGAATGCTTTGAAAAGAGAATAGCTCAATTTACACTTAATCATCACTCAATACTATTGGTTGTTATAGGATACTTATTTTTAATTGTATTATTAATCAGCCTCAAAGAAAAAACGGTCGGCTTTGAGGTAAGATTTAATATCTTTTAAATGGTCAACCGACACAACAGAAAATTAACAAAAGGTTAAATGGACTGAATTTAAAACAGTTTAAATAAAAAAACAACACAGAGTCAAACAAAGAGGTCGGTGCCGGCGCCGACCTCGGCGCTAACAACACTGGTACCAAGGTTATCGTACCCGGATAGGGTTTCCCTGAAAAAGGCACCTAGATGGTACTTACTAGTTATCGTTAGCAAGAGTGAGATACTCGCATGATTGTTCGTGGATATAAAAATTCTTGGTAGGGTACTATATATTAGTGCGGTTGGAGGTTAGTGCGGTTGGAGTCGGTTTGATAAGATTTGAGTTGGTTCAAAATTGAATGGGGTGTTTGAAAATTAATCATCATCTAACAAGGGAAAGTCGCGAACTGTAAAATTCGATACGCAAATTCTGAATATACCATCTTGTAGAGCATAGTCGATTTACTATATAGAATCTCAATTTTTTGGCAAACAGAAAAAAAATATTGACAAATATCGAAAATGTGCAAAATTGCCTTAGTCGCCCCAGTGGATTTTCTAAACATTATTTCACAATCTCATCTTGCTATAGGGACACCTCTAATAGTTCGATTCCTGTCTGTTGCGACATTTTTTTTTAAACGGGTGAAAAAAGTGTAGGACCCAGCTGGTGTTGAACTTTCCAAAATATCCCTACATCGAGGTTCGAGTGCAAAAAAAATGTTTTCGAAAATCAACAGGGGGACCAAGGCAGTTTTCGGTTTGATGTTTTTTGGAGTCTCCAGGTTGGAGTTTTCTGTCTGTTTGCCGAAAATTTGACATTCTACTAGTATATCGACTATGCTTTGCAAGATGGCATATTCAGAGTTCGCTTGATCGAATTCACAGTTGTCGCGACCTTCACTTGTAAGTATTATTATTTAGCTACTAATTACCTGAGTATTACTTCCTAAATACTGCCAGCACTACATGAATTTCGAAAAAAAACAAATAAATTGATGAAAAAATTGAAATGTTTTGAAAATTCTTGAGCGTCTGAGCGTCGTTACTGATCCTAGTTAAAGGCAAACATTATGAGAGCAAAAATAGAAAATCGGTTCTCAATAAATGACTTTGTCGACTGACACGATTTGGCCATTTGGTACTTATCCCGTTCACCTATTTAACTTCAAAAAACATTTGGGACCGTCCTAACATTACACTGGCCTACCCTTGCCTAACCTAAGCCTAAAAATGTGAAAATAATTTTAAAAATGACCCTAAACTACCTCAAAAAGACCATCTGCCTTGGAAGAGCAGAAGCCGAAAATTTTTCGAATTTTCATGAATTTTATAACCAAAAACTGTTTCGAAATGTTTCTTATCGTATTTAACTAAAAAAAATAGCCTGAGACGTGTGTTTTCGGATCACTTTCCGAAAATTGGGGGTTGGAGAATTGGTAACGGTATGAGTACGGACCATTTTAATCATTATGACACGGCATGCGACGTCGATTTTCACAAGCCCGTACCGGTACCGTCGTTTTTCGCGCATTTTTCATGTGCTGCGTGCGCCCTGAATTTTTAAAAGGTGCAACTTTGTCACAATACTTATACCAGAGCTGTTTTTTTCAAAGCTTTAAAAAATGATTTGAAATTTACTTAAAATTTTTCAAATTTCTTAAAATTTTCATGAATTTTCTTCTTCATTGAGTATTATTCAGATAAAATTGTACATTTGTTGTGCATCTCCAAAGTTGCATCGCGCTTTTTCGTCCTTTTTCCATCACCGGTTTGAAGTGAGAATAATTTAAAATTTTCATTCAGTGCCGAGTTTACCGTGCCGAGTTTGCGTTGCAACTTTTCCGGTTTTCGGTCCCGAGTTCCCGGTGCCAAGTTTTTCCAACACCTTCGGGAACACAGGAGGCTTGAGAGCAGGGTCTTGGACATAATTCCGAGCAAGACTCTTGATCACTCTCGACCAAAACAACGCAGAATACCACATTGAAAGGACTTTTTTAAAAGATGTTTAAAACAGTTACAAAAACAAGGTGAAATGCTCTGATATAAGGGGTGTTACTTGGGTCCCTCAGGGCAAAAAGTCATATGTCGGTTGAAATTTTACAGAGAATCCATTTTTGTCAGAAATTGTCAGAACATATCTTTTTTTATCGTTTTTAGCAGATAAAAATTACTTAGGAGTAAATAAAAATGATTTACAAATCAATCGAAAATGCGCTCTTAACCCTCTCCACTCTATGTAAATTAATTCCGTTTTTTTGATTCATATTAAGAAAAAAAAGTTTTTGAAAAAAACAGGTCACGGTGTGTCAAAACAAAGAGGTGCAAACTCTGACGCTACTGTCATATACTTCCTCCACCACCCCCCCCACCCCCCCCCCAAAAAAAAAAGCTACTGCAATATACCCCCCCCCCCAAAATCGGACTAAAAACCATTTTTATGTAATAATTTGCCATAAAAGGACCAGAAAAAGCCATTTAAATTGGGTTCAAGGGCTGTATTGGGAGGGGAAGGGAATAACACAGGGGACACTTTTTTTGCTGCTTTACCATGTTTTCAACTCGGGCCGTGGCAAAATAGACTCTATATGCATTTTATGATCAAGAGTACTTCTCGGAATCATGTCTAAGGTAGTGAGTGCGCGCACTCTAATCTCAAGCCCGATCTGAAATCAATCTGAAAAAGAGAATCCAAAGAACTTTTGATGTGATAAAAAATTACTTGGAAAAAAATCTGATTTTAAGTCTTTTCATTAGACGTGGAGTAGACCAGACAACGTGAAAGCTCAGCTTTTGCGGAGGCGCGATTCTAACACATGAAATCCGACGACGTAGACTTCATCCAGATCCACTGGAACTTGATTCATTCTCAGAGCGTATTTTTGAGATTTTCAGCTGTCATCTTTTCCATCTCTGGATGCTGCTTTCGACGCTCTCGCCACAAGAGATTTTCGACTGCTTTTGAGTAGGAATATTTTGCTAATCATCCTTAACAACTAAAATGTGAGAAAAATGCTAAAAAACCAATCTTCTTACATCAGCCATCTTCTTCAATATTTGAAGTGCTGTCTGTTTTATTGGCCAAACCTTCTTGGATTCGAATTTTGACTTGCTCACAAAGTGTACTGGCTTCTTCATCCTCTACGTCCCGATGTTCTCAATAGACGTTCAACCCTTACAGCCATTGAATCATTTTTCGAAAATAACGTAGCATTTCATTGGGCAAAGGTAACCTTTCTTGCGGCTGACTTGCAAACGTAAGTGTCCATCTTGACTGACCCATTTGGATGGCTCACAATACTAAAGTTTATATTTATATCTGAAATTCTAAGCAAGAACAACTTACAGCTTCCACTTTTGTTTTTCACCTTCAAACCAAGTCAAAAACGATGCTTGGTCAGAGAATTTTTTGAGAAGCTTCCTTGGGACATTTTTGACACCTCGGCGAGTGCGCTTCGGAGACGGAGATGCTTCTACTTCAGATTCAGCACTTATCAACGACCTTTGCTGAACAGAATGCATACTGGCATCATCCAAATTTGAAAAGTCCATATTGACACTGAAAAATGAGGGCCATTATTGGAGCAACACTGCACAACAGCCTATCTGATGCAAAAAAAGTATTTCTGATGCAAAAAAATCTGATGCAAAAAAAAGTATATCTGATGCAAAAAAAAGTATTTCTGATGCAAAAAAAAGTAAATCTGATGCAAGAAAAAGGATTTGCGTTTTCAAAAGCTGCGTCAAAAACACAATGCCAAGAACAGGATTTTGAAACAAGGAGTGCCGGCCTGCTGGAGAAAATACGTTGAAATCAGGAAACGTAACTGTACTTTTTGATAAGATTGACATATTTATGTTTATGCGACTCAGCTCGGACAACTCTCCAAAATGGCTGTAGTGCAAGAAGTACAAATGGCTCATTTTTCCATATACTTTCCTCCGTTCCTCCCATAGGCGTTTTTGTTTCTAGCCGGGCTATAGCCTCCTTTCCCATCAGGACTTTTTAGCCTTTTTTTAGCTTTTTTGCTATTTTATCACCCCTTGTCAGGATTTAGCCTATTTAGACCTTCACTTCCGCCCCCTCCTGTCAGCCCGGTGAAATTGTGACTGGCTACAAATTGCTACTCATTACGGATTTGAATTTTTTTTTAAATTTTATTTTTGGACTGTTTTCTGCATGTTCTTTTAACTTTTTTTAACTTAAGCCTTAGGCTTGGGCAAACATTGGCCAGCGCACGTTAGGATGGTCTCAAACGGCAACTAGACATTTAGCACAATTTGTGCAATTTGTCCGCGGACATTCAGCATAATTTTTCGGTATGATTCGGGCAAAAAGACCGAATCATACTGAAAATTATGCTGAATGCCTGGTTGCCGCTCAAACGAGTATCCCAGACGTAGCACCAAAACGCGCCAATTCGAAAAAACTGTAGCAAGTCACAATTTGTAGCGAGTCAAATGTCAGTCGTCAGTCCACCCCCCCCCCCCCATTAATAGTTTCGCAGATTTATAGAAATGGAAATTTTGGCTTGAGTTCAGAATCCCCCCCCCCCACGGGGACTGATCAGGTGGAGGAGATAACTTCATATTCGTGTTTCTCGACCTGATTTCATGAGAAAGCCGCGCGTTTTTTTGGTTCTGAGAAAAAAAAATTCGAACTACAAGGGGGTATCATGTTTTTTAGTCAGAATTTGAAACATTTAAATTGGCGCCTTTTGAATTTAAAAGGAATAAGGGCTGTATTGGGAGGGAAGGGAATAAAATGGGGGCACTTTTATGGCAGAACGTTAAAAATTCAAAATTTTGTATTCTTCGGCTGCCTCACCATGTTTTTCAACTGGGCCGTGGCAAAAAGAGACTCTATACGCATTTTTATGGTCAAGAGTACTTCTCGGAATCATGTCTAAGGTAAGTGTGTGCGCGCATCTCAACTCCAAGCCCCAAGCCCCTGTGCCCCGAAGGGGGTGCAGTACTCTTGTCCATAAAATGCATATAGAGTCTCTTTTTGCCCGGCCCAGTTGAAAAACATGGAGGCAGGCGAAGAATACAAAAATTTTGAATTTTCAACGTTCTGCCATAAAAGTGGCCCCATTTTATTCCCTTCCCCTTCCTATACAGCCCTTTATCCCTTTAAATTCAAAAGCGCCAATTTACATTTTTCAAATTTTGACAAAAAAACCATGATCCCCCCCCCGTGGTTCGATTTTTTTTTCTCAGAACCAAAAAAACGCGCGCTTTCTCATGAAATCGGGGTCGAGAAACACGAATATGAAGTTATCTCCTCCACCTGATCAGTGCCCATGGGGGGGGGAGTGGTGGTAGGATTCTGAACTCAAGCCGAAATTTTTATGTAAAATATGCTAAATTTAAAGCTGCATTCAGATCAATGATTATAAATTTTTGATGCACACTTGGTCTCTGTCAGTGGAAATCCAATATTATTTAATTGCTCCTGTGTTACTGTACATTTTAGTCAAATTGAAAAACACTTTATCAAAAAAAAGCTTGTTTCGCTGCTTGCTTGGTTATTGCGTTGATTTCTGGACTTTCTCAGGCTTTGGAAAACAATACAAATATTTATTTTTATTATTTCCCTTCAGAATATGGCAATTCATTTTAGGAACAGCCGCTTTTTGCTATTGACTTTTCAACCCATCAAGGCTTCATAATTCTGAAAGGAAATGATATAGATGATACTAATGCTGATATAACTTTAGGAAAAACGGCTGGGCCGCTTTTCGTGACAATATATATGCTGTTTGTATTAATTTATTAACTTCGTGTTTTGGGTGTTTTGATTCGAAGTCAGCTGCCCGATTTTTCGTCACTTTTCCACTGCAGCTTTATTGCACATGGGCAACGATTACTCACCATCCAAATGGATGTGGCAACTGTTTTTCACATACATTGGTGACATCTCTTATTCTTTATACTTGATTCATTGGCCATTGAAATTGTTGGTGCAATATTCACATTGATAGACTTTTGAACAACTCTGGTAAGGCTTCCTAATTTACTCTTAACCGGGGTTCCAGATCTCCTGAACCGCATATGCGAAATTCTTGCGAAAAAACCAGCGAATTTATTTTAAATGATGTGTATCGATTAAGCTCGTGCAATTTAGAGTTTGAAGTATTAACACTCTGATGGTCAAACGTGAAATGGAGTCTATTTAAAAAGACGTTTTCTGTAATTTTGGACCAGTCTTTGTGACTTCGATTTTTCAAAATTTCTAGTTTTGGTCTCATTCGAAAGAGAAACTAATTCCGAGTAAGTTTGATTTTAACAGATTGCCGATTTCAGATTTGAATGTCGAGATGTGGCCAATTCAAAGATCGACCCTTGTTGAATGTCTGAAATATGGTTATTTCTTTTTCTGCCTACAGCTTCTAGTTTCTATCACAAGACCCTCACACATTTTATACCATTTTACGCGAGATTGAGCGAGCTCTCTTATGGTTATAATGGTGTTCGCATATTAAATAATTTTGTACTAAAAATTACAAATTACACAAAAGTCATATTTTCGAAACCGAAAATTCTCAGCTGAAAACTCATTTTTCACTACTTTGAAGTAGAGTAGTTCACGGTCGGTTAATGGGCCTTACCCGGTTTCGGTTAACCGGGATTTGGCTACCCGGTTTTCGGTTACGGTTTTTCAGTTTTTTTTCGGTCGGTTAACCGGCTTGTACCCGGTTTTCGGTTTTTTTTTGTCGTAAATTAACCGAAATTTTGCTGTACCCGGTTTTCGGTTTTCCCGGTTTTTTGTACCCGTTTTTCGGTCGGTTTTTTTGGCCAAATACCCGGTCGTCGGTTAACCGACCGTGAACTACTCTACTTTGAAGCTCGCCTCTTACGTTTTTTATAGCAGATTCAGAAAGCACGACAAATTTTGAGCAAGATAAATATAAAAAATTTCAAAAAAACCCAGGCCATCAGGGTCTTCGCCAATGAGACAAAAAAATTATAAACATTAAAACTTTAATGATTTATACTTTAATATTTTCGGGATATTTTTCAACGCAATTTTTTTGTATTTTCATCAAACCATTTATACCATTCTACGCACAATTGAATGGGATTGTTCATGATATTTTACTTTTCGCAAACTGTTACGTTTCCGTGAGAAAGATTGACATTTTACACAATAGTCATATTTCCTAACACAAATATTCTCACTTAAGGAGCTCTTTTCCATACTTTGAAGGCCGCCCGAAAATTTTCAATGCAGGTCAGAAAGTGCAACAAACTTTTACTAAGATGGACAAGAATGAGTTGTTAAAATCCAGGCCGCCAGAAGTTAGTCAGTCAGACAAAAAAGTATGCACGTGATGTTATACAAGAGCACGTAGAAAAAATGATGCGATAAGACAAACAAAGAAGGCGATAAGACAAAAAAAAATAGAAATTTTGAAAAAATCGAAGTCACAAAGACTGGTCCAAAATTACAGAAAACGTCTTTTAAATAGACTCCATTTCACGTTTGACCATCAGAGTGTTAATACTTCAAACTCTAAATTAAGCTTTTGAATAGTCAAAGTGATGAAAATACTCACTATGTTTGTGATCTAGTTCTGGGTCACTTTTTGAAAAATCGGAGTCAGGGAAGGGGGGGGTTGACTAAAGAAGTACCAAAAATGTTCAGGTTTAAAATTTAATCTTTAGATCTTTTACTTCTGCTAGTAATATGCACTGTATTTTCCGTCATTTTATTTGAATGCTTTGAAAAGAGAATAGCTCAATTTACACTTAATCATCACTCAATACTATTGGTTGTTATAGGTTACCTATTTTTAATTGTATTATTAATCAGCCTCAAAGAAAAAACGGTCGGCTTTGAGGTAAGATTTAATATCTTTTAAATGGTCAACCGACACAACAGAAAATTAACAAAAGGTTAAATGGACTGAATTTAAAACAGTTTAAATAAACAAAAACAACACAGAGTCAACAAAGAGGTCGGTGCCGGCGCCGACCTCGGCGCTAACAACACTGGTACCAAGGTTATCGTACCCGGATAGGGTTTCCCTGAAAAAGGCACCTAGATGGTACTTACTAGTTATCGTTAGCAAGAGTGAGATACTCGCATGATTGTTCGTGGATATAAAAATTCTTGTAGGGTACTATATATTAGTGCGGTTGGAGGTTAGTGCGGTTGGAGTCGGTTTGATAAGATTTGAGTTGGTTCAAAATTGAATGGGTGTTTGAAAATTAACATCATCTAACAAGGTAAAGTCGCGAACTGTAAAATTCGATACGCAAATTCTGAATATACCATCTTGTAGAGCATAGTCGATTTACTATATAGAATCTCAATATTTTTTGGCAAACAGAAAAAAAATATTGACAAATATCGAAAATAGGCTAAAAATTGCCTTAGTCGCCCCAGTGATTTTCTAAACATTATTTCACAATCTCATCTTGCTATAGGGACACCTCTAATAGTTCGATTCCTGTCTGGGACCGACATTTTTTTTAACAAACGGGTGAAAAAAGTGTAGGACCCAGCTGGTGTTTGAACTTTCCAAAATATCCCTACATCGAGGTTCGAGTGCAAAAAAATATGTTTTCGAAAATCAACAGGGGGGACCAAGGCAGTTTTCGGTTTGATGTTTTTTGAGTCTCCAGGTTGGAGTTTTTCTGTCTGTTTGCCGAAAATATTGACATTCTATATAGTATATCGACTATGCTTTGCAAGATGGCATATTCAGAGTTCGCTGATCGAATTTCACAGTTCGCGACCTTCACTTGTAAGTATTATTATTTAGCTACTAATACCTGAGTATTACTTCCTAAATACTGCCAGCAACTACATGAATTTCGAAAAAAAAACAAATAAATTGATGAAAAATTGAAATTGTTTTGAAAATTCTTGAGCGTCTGAGCGTCGTTCTGATCCTAGTTAAAGGCAAACATATGAGAGCAAAAATAGAAAAATCGGTTCAAATAAATGACTTTGTCGACTTGACACGATTTGGCCATTTGGTACTTATCCCGTTCACCTATTTAACTTCAAAAAACATTTTGGACCGTCCTAACATACACTGGCCTACCCTTGCCTAAACCTAAGCCTAAAAATGTGAAATAATTTAAAAATGACCCTAAACTACCTCAAAAAGACCATCTGCCTTGGAAGAGCAGAAGCCGAAATTTTTCGAATTTTCATGAATTTTATAACCAAAAACTGTTTCGAAATGTTTCTTGTATCGTATTAACTAAAAAAAAATAGCCTGAGACGTGTTTTCGGATCACTTTCCGAAAATTTGGGGGTTGGAGAATTGGTAAACGGTATGAGTACGGACCATTTAATCATTATGACACGGCATGCGACGCCGATTTTTCACAAGCCGGTACCCGGTACCGTCGTTTTCGCATTTTTCATAGCTGTTGCCGGCGCCTGAGATTTTTAAAAAGGTGCCAACTTTGTCACAATACTTATACCAGAGCTGTTTTTTTTCAAAGCTTTAAAAAATGATTTGAAAATTTACTTAAATTTTTCAAACTTTCTTAAAATTTTCATGAATTTTCTTCTTCATTGAGTATTATTCAGATAAAATTGTACATTTGTTGTGCATCTTCCAAAGTTGCATCGCCTTTTTTTCGTCCTTTTTCCATCACCCGGTTTGAAGTGAGAATATTTTAAAATTTCATTCAGTGCCGAGTTTACCGTGCCGAGTTTGCCTTGCCAAGTTTTCGGTGCCGAGTTTTCCGGTGCCAAGTTTTTCCAACACCTTCGGGAACACAGGGGGCTTGAGAGCAGGGGTCTTGGACATAATTCCGAGCAAGACTCTTGATCACTCTCGACCAAAACAACGCAGAATACCACATTTGAAAGGACTTTTCAAAAAGATGTTAAAACAGTTACAAAAACAAGGTGAAATGCTCTGATATAAGGTGGTTTACCTTGGTCCCTCAGGGCAAAAAGTCATATGTCGGTTGAAATTTTTTTCAGAGAATCCATTTTTGTCAGAAAATTGTCAGAAAATATCTTTTTTATCGTTTTTAGCAGATAAAAATTACTTAGGAGTAATAAAACATGATTTACAAATCAATCGAAAATGCGCTCTTAACCCTCTCCACCCTCATGTAAATTAATTCCGTTTTTTGATTCATATTATAAAAAAATAAGTTTTTGAAAAAAACAGGTCACGGTGTGTCAAAAACAAAGAGGTGCAAACTCTGACGCTACTGTCATATAGCGCCTCCCCCCCCCCAAAAGCTACTGTAATATACCCCCCCCCCCCCAAATCGGACTAAAAACCATTTTTATGTAATAATTTTGCCATAAAAGGACCAGAAAAGCCATTTAAATAGGGTTCAAGGGCTGTATTGGGAGGGGAAGGGAATAACACAGGGGCCACTTTTTTTGGCTGCTTTACCATGTTTTTCAACTCGGGCCGTGGCAAAAATAGACTCTATATGCATTTTATGATCAAGTGTACTTCTCGGAATCATGTCTGAGGTAAGTCAACTCTCAAGCCCCCTGCGCCCCCTTCGGGGCGCAGGGAGCTTGGGGGCTTGGAGTTGAGATGCGCATACCCATATACCTTAGACACAAATCACTCGAAAGTGACTCTGGATTCATGAAAAAACATGCATACCAGAGTTATTTATGCGGTAGGCCCCAGTATTCAAAACTATGTTCAACATCTTTATTTTTTCGCTGAAGAGCATTTCCCCTGGCTCTAAAAGGCCGGGCCAGAGACCCAGGATCCAAAATTTCAGCCTAGCACTCGAAAAGTGCTAGGACAAGTGTAAACCTGCGGGTCCACCTCGCTGATCGGCTTGGTCCATAAAAAGTACTTATACTTATGCCTGCACCACAAGTTCCTGGGTTTGAAAGCACCCTTAGACGCTCAGAGAATTAGTACTCTAAAGATCCCAACCATCTCGAGAAGTGGCCCCTGTATTATTCCCTTCCCCTCCCAATACAGCCCGCAATCCCATTTAAATTGCTTTTCTGGTCCTTTTATGGCAAAATTATTGTGTAAAAATGGTTTTTGACCATCCCTAAAAAAGTCGGTTTTTGGGGGGGGGGTATATTACAGTAGCGCTTTTTTTGGGATGGGGGGGGGTTATATTACAGTAGCGCCCAAACTCTTGTTTTTCATGTCGAGACAAACAATGTCTATTGTTTTGATATATTAACTCTTTTTACAGATTTTAACTATTTTTCATACAATTATTCAATTCTTTTTAATGACTTCGATTATTGTTAATAATTTAACGAAAAGTTTCATAACACTGGATAGCTTAGACTTTGCGTTATTAATTGAAAAAAATTCACGCAACTTTATTGGAAATACAAAAAGTTTATAAAAAAAAAAAATTCTGACCGGTACAAATGCAGCAGTTTTTCTTCAGCTTTCTCACGGTGTATCTAATTTTAGATTTGCCGTCGATTTTTGAATTTAACTAGTGGTTCCATGGTCGCTCTTCTTGTTGATACACCACCGGCCCCCTCTCCCTTCCAAACATCAAAATTTTATGCCTTGGTCCCCCTATTGTTTTGGCAAAAATTTATGGTTAAGATTAGGCAAGCAAAAAAGACGCATATTATGACACGCACGCTCGAGTTTGCTCTAAAACATGTACTTCCTGAAGCTTCGCCCAAGAAAAAAGTTACTTCATATTAGGGGTCCCCCGAAGTAAACAAGTGCCTAGCAACTTACCCTTAGTGGTCCCAATCTATCATCAGTAACCATGATGACCCAATTATACCAAGGCAAAATCAGCGGTTCACCTTTTTTTGGACAAATGTTCAAAAGTGGTGAACAGTGATGTGCACCCCATTTTCGCCTATTTCTCACTTCAAAGGCAGTTTTTTTACCTTTTTTGATAACATTTTCTAATTTTTTTGTTACAGGATTGTAGCTGAGGAATTTTCCTACAAGTTTGTACTGATCGAACTTTTTTCGGTGGTTTTGCTGGCAAGATATAAGAGCTTTTCGAGAAAAAAAATTTTAGGAGCCAAGAGCCATAAAAATGACATATTTTTTTGACATATTTTCAGCGTTTTTCGAATATTTTTTGTAAGATAAGATAATGATTCATTTTCAGTGTTGTAGTTCATGCAATTACCTACCGTTTAAGCACAAAATGCCCAGAAAAAGTTTAGATACCAAAAAGTTATAGGCTTAGGAGCCATAACTTTTTTTGGCTCCTAAAAACACCAAGCTATGGCTCCTGAGCCTAGAACTTTTCCGGTCAAACTTGTTATAGAAATATTGAGCTTAAAATGTAGGAATATAGAGGTACTACAATATGAAAATGAAATTGGAGACTTTTCGGTGAAAAAATTGAAAAACGTGCTGATTTATGAGTGGGTAAAAACCGGCATTTCTTTTTTTTTAGCTGTGACTTTTTGAGCTTCATATTCCGGCACGTTTTGCAAACTTTTTTCACAAAAAAGTCCCTAATTTCATTCATTTATTGTAGTACCTCTATATTCCTACATTTTAAGCTCAATATTTCCTATAACAAGTTTGACCGGAAAAAGTTCTAGGCTCAGGAGCCATAGCTTGGTGTTTTTAGGAGCCAAAAAAAGTTATGGCTCCTAAGCCGATAATTTTTTGGTATCTAAACTTTTTCTGGGCATTTTGTGCTTAAACGGTAGGTAATTGCATGAACTACAACACTGAAAATGAATCATTATCTTATCTTACAAAAAATATTCGAAAAACGCTGAAAATATGTCAAAAAAATATGTCATTTTTATGGCTCTTGGCTCCTAAAATTTTTTTCTCGAAAAGCTCTTATATCTTGCCAGCAAAACCACCAAAAAAAGTTCGATCAGTATAAACTTGTAGGAAAATTCCTCAGCTACAATCCTGTAACAAGAAAATTAGAAAATGTTATCAAAAAAGTGAGAAAGAGGCGAAAATGGGGTGCACATCACTAGTGGTGAAACGTCCCTTTATCCTTTTTTCATGCATTACCAATACATATAGAGCCGAAATTGTAGTCATTCGAACCGAAAACTAAAGATAAAAGACCAACATACCAAGCCAAAAAGGAAAAAACATGAAATTAGAGAAATATACCGTATTCACTCTATTAACTTCCATGGGGAGTTAATATAGTGAATACGGTGAATTAAAATCTGCTCAAAAATTGAAATTTTTGACCGAATTACATCAATGAAATAAATGCTTAACTGTTGAAAAGGTCTTTTTAAAAATTACAAAAAAGCCTTTTGAACTTTTTTTACAGATGAGCGACACAAACTCTACTCTCACTTGCCTAGACAATAGCACGATTTCGAATTCCACATATACTTGCAAAAATTTTACAACTTCCAAAGCAATATCAGAAAATCAGTTGATTCTGATCGGTGTGGTGAATCACCAATAAGTTGCGAAGTCGATCCAGAATTTGATCAAATGGCGGGTAAATGGAAACTTGTAGTGGAGGCTATTAGACATCCAAGATGGGTTCATTATTGTACTGTAAAGGATCTGGAGGTCCCAAAGTCATGATTGTGGGTAACAGTTTTGCCAACATACATTTATTAACTGTAGCGGACGCGTGGATAGGAAGTTTGAAAAGATTTATTATTTTGTTCGCCCTGCCTGCTCACCAATTGATAACTTGAATCCAAAATCATGGTTGGATGGCTATTGCCAAAATACCACAGGCTATCATATCACATAGCATCACAAATTAAACCTAATCTACTCTTTATAGCGCAAAGGCAAGTCTTTCAAACGTTGTAATATTTTTAGATTTTTTAAAGTAAATATCATGATAATTTCACGCACAAATGACTTAGAATTTTGATATTGTAAATACAACGGCATAAAAATTAAAAAATTTTTGTTTTTTGGGAGAAAGCTTTCTCTCTGAACCAACACTTCACGTAAGTAGTACAACCACCAAGTTTTATACATCAAAGCATGCCGCATTTGTGCCCCATACCTATGGGCACTTTCAAAGAGACGCCCTAAACCTACTTGGTGGTTGTACTACTCACGTATTTATGTTCATTAAATTCAAGAATGCAAAAATTGCCAAAAAAAATTGTAGATAATTTAAATTTATATGAAAGCGTAGATCATGACTTTTCAACGCTACCGGAGATAACCAAGCCCCCTGCGCCCCCTTCGGGGGCGCAGGGGCTTGGTTGGTTAGAGATGCGCACACTCACTTACCTTAGACATAATCCGAGCAAGACTCTTGAACAAAAAGCTTTAGAGACTATTTTGCCCAGCTCCAGTGACCAAAACATGCCAAAACAGGCAAGTGGTCGAAATTAAAAATGTCTAAAAACTCAATTTTATTAACCAGAGTGTATATAAAGGGCTTCTGACACTCATTCACGAATTTTTTTTGCAATTATACAGATTTACGCACAAACATTCGCATATGAAATTCAACTATAAAAAATATATATTCATAATTTCGTGAAATTTTCATCACATATTTGATAAAAAATATTAACTACAAATTATGCGTTTTATGAAAAGTTCATTCACGAGAGTTCATGAAATAATTTACTGATTGGTCGTAATTATCTGTTTTTATGACCAAAAAAAATTGTGAATGAGTTTCACTAACTAAAAATTTTTTTTTAACTCCTGATTATAAACACTTAAAAAATTCATTGGGGGAGGGCGGTATACTCCGGAGGTCGACTTTTCAATGGAATATCTTTAACCCTAAGATGACCACTTCAGTCACACATTCGGTTTAAATACCATGAAGCAATTTTACAAAAAAAGTTGTATAAAATAACAAGACATTTAATTTAGCTTCAAAATGACATATTTGGGCTGATGCGAGAATTTAACCATACTTAAAGTAACATAGACTACGATAGTATAAATACGGATAGTAGTCACTACCTTTTTTTACGAAACTTCCCGGAGCAACAATTTTTTTACTTTTTGCACTAATTGACCTGAAAATGAATGCGCTTCTTAAAAAAATGTTAGTCATTTTTTATCGAGTTTTTAGAGCAAAAAAGCTTAGTGGACAATGGTAATTTTAAATATTAACATGATAACAGAAACATTTTAATGTTCGTGTAAAATTTTGGTTAGAAAAAATTCTTACACCTCTCCACTTTTTCGATAATCTGAGTATTTGCAGACTAAAGAAGTCCCAAAATTTGTATCTTATGTTTTTTAACACGAAAACGATTGGTTGTAAAAATTTCTGATTCAGAATTTAACGCTGAAAACGATGGTGCGGGTCTTTTTTGATTCAATGATGGATCAAGTAGGTCAAAAAGGATCCGGATAGTCGGTACGTGACAAAAGGCTACAACGGCCGATAAGTTACAACAAGCTAAAAAGCTACAACTCGAAGGAAAGGGACAAAAGGCTACAAATCGATAGAAAGAGACCAAAGGCTTCAACTCAGTAAATTTATGGAAAAAGCGAAAATTTCGACTTTTTACCGTTTTACCATGTTTTTCAACATGAGACTTGGCAAAAACAGCCTCATAATGCATTTTTGATCAATAGTCTTGATCGGAATGATGTCTGAGGTAAGTGAGTGTCTCCCTCTAACCAACCAAGCCTTCATCAGCCTCTATCTAACCAACCAAGCCTCAATCTCTAACCAACCAAGCCCCGGCGCCCCCGAAGGTGGCGCAGGTGGGTTGGGGGCTTGGGGTTGAGATGCGCACACCCACATACCTTAGACACAAATCACTCGAAAGTGACTCTGAACTCATTAAAAAGCATGCATACCAGAGTTTATTTATGCGGTAGACCCAAGTCAACAAAACTATGTTCAACAACTTTTTTTTTAAAAAGGGGTATTTTTAGGTGGTCCCAAGACTCAATTTTTATTGACCAGAACTAAGAAGTAATGTCTTTTTCAAACTCTTGAAGCGATTTCAGGCTGATATAGGTCGTTGGTAACTCTTGGCGGTTACTGTTTTGGGTTTGCGGCGCTTTTTCCCAATTTTACTGAGTTGTAGCCTTTTGTCCCTTTTTTCGAGTCGTAGCCTTTTGGCCTGTTGTAACCTTTCGGCCGTTGTAGCCTTTTGTCCGTGTCCGGCGGAAGGTAACAAATCGTACATGGTCAAAATACAACTGGATACCCGCAAGTTTTCGAAGAACGCGCCATGATGATCATATTACACCAATAATCATAATACACCAAAATGACCGCCAAGAGTTCAGCTTTCTGATAATACCAAACATAGACCTTTTTGTTTAAAAAGGTGAGATAAATCACATCTTGTTTGTTGAAGTAGGGATTTTCCTAGTGTTCTACCCTGACCTTCTACAAGCCATAAGTTTGTGTAGAGATGACATATAACTAAATGATAAAAAATACAAGAAATAACAGAATTTCACTATCATTTTGGCACTGAATGCAGCAATATTTTATTGTGAAGTCGTGATAAATTTCCAAGATGGCTGTATGGTTTTTCGGCATCATTTTTTTCAAAAAGCGCCAGTTTCAAAAATGTCCGTTTTCGTCATTACCCGTTTTCGTCATTAGCCGCTTTGAGTGATATAAGTTCGTCTTTTACCGTTTTGGGAAAATTTTTTTGGAGTTTCTCAGTTTACGATAATATTTTTTGGAATTTTCTGCTCTCGAAAAAAATAGATTGGATTTTTCTTTTTCGAAAAAATTTGTCTGAAAATTTGCTAATATCGGGGACTTCTGTCTGCAGTCTCTTTTTAGGATATCTTTTTTAGATGTCACGCTGAAAATCAAAACAAAGCATCTTTTCTGATTCAAAATCCTGTGGTGAACCAGGATTAATATGACCAAAATTTCGATTTTACTTAACCAAACCCTGAACCGTGGTTCGGGTACCCTATGGTCAGGTGGATATCTGCATGGCTGGCCTGAAAAAATGAAAAATTTTTAAAATTCAAAAACAAACCATTCTCTCATACTCGAAATTGCGTGGCGAATCCTGTTTGACAGGACTAAAACTTCATTTCACCCACCTACATCCCAAAACCTGGGGTGAGTACCACCTGGCCAGTGGATATCCACCTGGCTGGCATAGACTGTACCTAGGCCTGCCTAGGGTGGGTAGATAATGCCGAAAAACAATACAGCCGTCCAAAATTAATATCTAAGTTGCAGCACAAAGTTCTCGTATTTTTTTTCTACTTAAGAAGCCTATGGTTCTAACACCAGGCTCGTGTTCAGAGTGGTCGATTTGCTCATGCAACTAGTCTCAAAATTGAGAGTGAGTGGGAAATTTTGAATTCCGCTCAAGACAATAAACATTCAAATTTTAAAATCAAATCAATTTGAATGTTTATCGTCTTAAGCGGAATTCAAAATTTCACACTTACTCTAAAATTTTAAAACCAGTTGCATAAGCAAATCGACAACGCTGAACACGAATCTGGAGTTAGGACTATAGGTTTCCCGAGTCGAAAAAAAGGTGTGGTGTTCGCATTAAATTCTGAATCAGAATCAGCAACTCTTACAACCGACCGTTCTCGTGTTAAATAAAAAATTCTAAGAAAAAAGGAGTCTTCATATGCTGTCACATTTTGTACACCGAGATTAGCAATAATATATAAATAATAAAAAATCACTGACAACGAAGCTGATGCGGAATGGAAGTTGAGATCAAAAGTTACCACACTTTACTGATAAACCGCTGAGCTAAAAATACCAACCGTATTTCTTCTAATTTACGCCACCGCTATAATAAACATGCCCTTAAAGGGGGGGGGGGACTTTATATACGCATCGCCTTTTGTCGAAAGTTCTAGTCTCTCTGGGGTGTTTTAATTTACTTTTTTCAGTAAGTTTTTTGACTTTTAGGTACAAAAATGATCGAGCAATCGATTGCAACCATTTGCAGCACTGCTTTGCTGTCATCAACTGACTCAATTTTGCGTTTTTGGCAATGACTACCAAAATTAGAGGAAACCAGCCAAAATGATGCGTACTAGGAACTGAGATTTTTCGCGATTTCAATTTACATGATTTTATACAACCGTGTGGTGAAAGTGACGGCAACAAGCAGGGCTACATTTTGAGTGTAAGTTTGCGTATGAGTGTGCAGATTGAAATTGCGAAAAAATGTTAGTTCCAGGTGTAAGGATTGTTGCCGTCGTTTGAACGACGTTTCCAGTCGGGACAATACGTTTCAGATTAAAACATATTGTGCCTAAAATAAGTCTAGTTTGAAATAGTTTATGGAACTCCTTCGGAATGGTCATCCCCTACTTTTTTCGAATTTTTTTTTTGTTTTTTTCGAATTTTTTTTGTAAAATAAAAAAGTAGGGGATGACCATTCCGAAGGAGTACCTAGTTTATTTCAAACGTTGATTCGTCTTGTCCAGAAAGACTCGACATGGCGAGCAAGTTTCATAAATCATGATTCTTTTTGCTGAATTTTGATTAATGAAGCGTGCTCAATCATTGCTCGAGGTTAGTTATTTAAATAGTATTAGTTCTTCATCCAGTCAGTCGAGATTGTCCAGTTCATTTACGGGACTTCAGTCCGACATTTCTAAAATGAAAGGCCAAGAGTTGGCTCAAGTTGAGATTCAACTTCTTCTCTTTGGAGAAGTTAAGGTCCAGTCTACCCTAGTTCCAGAGATCCAAATTGATCTGACAGATGATTTGGAGAATCTAGTCTACGGTCCAGAGTTAAGGTTCAAACCTAAGAATCCAGTTAATAAGGCGTCCTCCGATGGACTGCCTCTTGTATTTCCAGATACCGTTGGAGCAAACACGCAATTTTTCTCCGAATTGCCTGATGACAAAGCACAGCGGGATTCCCTCCGTATGGTTGCGGTCCTCGCCTCCAGCTCGCGCTCCCACTTCGCCGGTAAAGACTACTCTCCAGCTGGTCTATTGGTGCGCACTTCAAGTGCATGGGAAGCTCTCCAGACATGCTAGTCTGATGATGAAGAAGAAATCCTCCAATTCAGCTATCGAAATGATGCCTGCTCCAGCCTCTTCTTCTGCTGCTATGGTGGATGCCTCTCCAGTGGCCTTTTCTCCAGTCAAGGTGGAAGAAACCAAATCTCCCGTCTCAAATAGTAGCATCTATATTGTTATGTCTGGTCCAGTTAACAACATGCCTATATCTTACCATGGTGCCTCAATAAAGATACCTGTTAGTTCTATCTCCAATGACAGAACCTCCTCGCACTTTACTCAGGATATTAAGCGTTTCATCGAATTGGACATGGTTCCACATTTTTCATATTTCAGCTCTAACTTTATACCAACTTTCCATCTGTATGATAGCTTAAATGAAAGCCCAGAAGCTTGGCTACATTTTGACACTAAACATGTAAATAGAAGGAGAAAAAAAAATAAGGTCTGCAGCAAGTGGTAGTCGAACCTGTGACCTGAGGCGATGCGTATATAAAGTCCCCCCTTTGAGTTTGAGCGTTTATCTTGGCGTGAAAAAACTTATTTCGTAGATCTATTTTCGCGTTTTTCAACTGTTACGAGTTCTACTGATTCCACGTTGGCTGAAAACCTTAAATCTCGATTTTCAGGCATCCAAAAGATAAAAACTCACGGGCGTAATCAGAGCGAATACGGTAAATAATTGTAATTTATTTTACATACTGACAATAATTCCATGAATTATTTTCGCGCCTGTTTTGCGCTTGTTCAAATTAGCAAAATTTTCATTGTCGTAAATAATTATGGTTCTTTCAGTCGTATGCCTAATGACTCTTGTTCCAATAAAGTGCCAGGTGATACTGACTGTCACAAAATAATAGAAGATGGCCTAGCAATTTTTTCCCAATATGTCCAAAAAATTTTTGTTTTGGAGCCACACCATACTAAGAATATTTCTATTCCGATTGAAATTATAAGAAGACTTTCAATGAATAAACCTTTAGATGATTTACACTCAAGTTATAAGGTTCGCTCTACATAATCTTTTTCTTTCAAATAAATCTTTTTTAAGGATGTTGAATACAAACTTCGAAATTATGTATTAATTTAGCCAAAGTTAATTGCTCAATATGTACATTTGTTTTTTTACAAGATGTATTTTGTGACCAATCCATCTGCCAAGTATTTGATCCAATTACACGATTTGCATATTACTGCGATGCTGGTCATCTTTCTGAATATGGTGCAAAAAAAGTTATTCCTTTATTAAAAAGTCATATCCAGTTCGCTATAAATTCAAACGCTTAACTAGGGAAATAATTTTTTTTACTAATTACCGTATTTTCTGTATTAAGTCCCATGGGGAGTTATTTTTCAACCTCTAAGAAATCGAAAAATTTTGAGGTCGATTTTGAGATTTTTGTGTGCTCAACCAAAATCTGAAAAGTGTAATCAGGTGAACTCGTGTTAACTAAGAAAACGCAAAAAACAGACTTGCGAAATGTTCGCTCTAGGCTGAGATATAAGGTCCGTAGGGTGGGGACTTATTAGAGGGTGGGGAGTTAATACAGTAAATAAGGTAAGTTAATTAGTTTCTAATGTTCTTTGTTTTTCTGCTGGCGTTTTTTGTCTTTTGAAAAATAATTTTTCCACTTTTTAACTTTTTGCAAATAACAAGTTTGTAGATACACGGCTGAGTATTATGCATTTATTTGTGAATACAGGAAGAACGAAATTTCCTGAGCACGATTGTGCTGGTTGTTTCTGCTTTGATGACACATAAGCTAGGTGAAAACGCGTCCGAAAGGTGACAAGCTTTGCATGGTCAAATTTTAGCTTAGCACCCACGTGTTTTCAAGTAGTGCCCTATCATCCTGTGCAATTTCTAGCTCATAATACACTCCGTATCATATTTATAGATGCACCCCGATTTTTTGCAGTTAAGCATGTTTTTGAAACTGTAATGCATAGGTTTTTTAACCGTAGCATCTAAAACGGCTAAAAAAGTTGTTTCGTGCGAAAAAATTAGTTATTTTGAAAGTGCGCCTACAAGTTCTTGACGAAAAACCGAAAAATAGGCGTATCATATATATAGACGCAGTTGGAGAACGGCAACAAATTATGTTGCCTCGTCTTTAATTTGTGTGTTTATTGGGCTAACTCATGATTTTCAGATAATGCCTCGTGGTGCAGAGCTCTCTGATTTCGAAAAAGGGCAAATCGTTGCGTTGAGAAGCGAAGGGAAGGGTCTCTGTGCCATTGCTCGCCAGGTGCAGCGTTCCGACCATGTCGTACGAAATTTTCTCTCTGATCAGCAGCATTATGGCAAGAAAAAACGAACGGGTCGCAAGAGGAAGCTGAGCAAGCAGGATGAGCGTCAAATCGGGAAGCGAGCATCGAATTCCTCCAGCAGTCTCAACTCCATGAAGGCGGATCTCGGATTGGGGTATCGAAAATGACGATCTGGCGGACTCTTAAGTGAAATTTCAATATTGCTCGAGAGAAAATGATGAAAGCGCCGCGTCTCCTCCCTCGTCACATCGAAGCTAGACTTGAATTCGGGCGAAATAACATGGGCCGCGACTGGAAACACGTGATTTTTTTGCAATTTTTATTCTCCAAATTCGTTATCTTTCGTTATATTTTTAGGTGACCTTTTTTGATGAGGAAAGTTCAATTTGGACGGTCTGGACGGGTTCAACGAATACTGGAGGGACTTGCGCAAAGAGCCTTGTTACTTTTCGAAACGAAATTTTGGCGGCGGAAGTGTGATGGTGTGGGCTGCTTTCCTTTACGGCAAGGTCGGGATTGCTTTCACCTCCTCGAAGATGAAGAGTGCAGAATATGTCAAGGTTGGCTACATTTAAACATCTTTGATGTGTTACCATAGACTTTTACAGATTCTCAGAGAAAAACTGCTACCATGGCTCCGTCACATTCATCACATTCCGTTCTTCTACCAGCAAGATAACGCCTCAATCCACAAAAGCCGGGAAACTACTGCGTGGTTCGTGTCCGAAAGAATCAGCGTCTTGCCTTGGCCAGCTTGTTCACCCGACCTCAATCTGGTAGAAAATCTCTGGGGTATCATTGTGCGTCGTATCTATGCCGAGAACCGTCAATATGCGACCGTGGAAGATCTCAAAGAGGCAATTCTGGAAGCTTGGCGCAGGCTGGAGTTTGCGCTTTTGGAGAAACTGGCGGGTAGCATGAACAATCGAATTTTCTGTGTTATAAATCGTTCTGGTAGTGTGACGGATTATTAAAACGTCATTCCTCGTCGAAATAAGTAAAGAATATGGGTTGTAATAATGGTTTTGTTGCCGTTCTCCAACTGCGTCTATATATATGATACGCCTATTTTCATCCCAGGACAATTCATCCCCAGGACAATTCATCCCCAGGACAATTCATCCCCAGGACAATTCATCCGTAGAGACTATTCATCCCCGGGGCATTTCATCCCCAGGGACAATTCATTCCCAGGACAATTTATCCCGGGGACAATTCATCCCAGGGACAATTCATCCCAGGACAATTCATCTCCAGAACAAACACGGACACAATATCCTCGCACCGCGATATTCCCACGGCCACAATCCCCGCGGCCACAGTTGATTTGTTGTACCCAGGTTGGAGAACTCAGGTAGTGCAGTGGTACCGGGTGGTGATATTTCGTCTTGTAATGACCTTTTAATATTTAAAATGTTTTTCTATGATCCAACTTCAGTTTTACTGGATAATCCATGCACCAACTAAACCAAGTGGTCGTCCACTTGGAGCAAAAACTTTTTACGTTTTTTAAGTTCCAAAAATTATTTTCTGGACTGATTCGGGCATACCGAAGATGGTTTGATAATAGAAAAACAAGGTTTTGTATGGAATTTTCTTAGTATTGTAGGATCATTGATTTTGCCAAAACTTAATTTTACCAAAACTCAAGAAATGCCCTACAAAACGGCATTTCACCACTATCAAACCATCTTCTGCATTCCCTAATTAGTCCAGAAAAGAGGTTATGGAACCTAAAAAAGTAAAACAAAATTGAATTTTTTTCGATTCAAGTGGAGGACCACTTGGTTTGGTTGGTTCAGACTAAAAAATTTGAATCCCTTAAAGTTTACACTGGAAGTGAGAGTGAAAAAAAACTAGTTGGGTACACTGAAGGTGAGAGTGAAGTAGACTGAGAAGAAATTTCTTTCTAGTCCATACACACACTGAGAGGGAGAGCGCAAGTTAGAGTGAAAGTGAAAGGAAAATCTGCGAATTGGATATGGGCCTTGAATACCTATAGCTAGTCAGTGCCTTGGTACTAGCAGCTGATTACCACTTTATTGGTGCTACCACCTTCATACTACTATCTGCACCCCATGGAGTACGAAAGTGCTTTAGAACCGGGTTGAATGAAAACGGGAGAAAAAGTTTTTGCTAAATTTTTGCCTAAAAAACTTCGTATCATTGTTCTGGGGATGAATTGTCCCGGGGGATGAATTGTCCTGGAAACAAATTGTCCTGGTGATGAATTGTCCAGGGGAAGAATTGTCCTGGGATGAATTGTCCTGGGAATGAATTGTCCCTGGGATGAAATGCCCCGGGATGAATAGTCTCTACGGATGAATTGTCCTGGAAACGAATTGTCCTGGTGATGAATTGTCCCAGGGGAAGAATTGTCCTGGGGATGAATTGTCCCAGTGTTGTATTCTATACTGCAACCGGAATGATAACAAAATAATCTCTTGTGTTTAGAAAGGACATAGTATTTTTCTTTGCTTATGCTTGGAGAAGATAAAGATTTTCTCAACACAATAAAGTATTCTAAGGTATTTTACAATTTTGTTAAATTCTCAACAGGGTCACACTATACTGCTTAGCTTGAAAATAGCCTAGGTTCGATTGTTTGCCCTGGGCATCTTAAGTTTTTGATTATTTTAAGATATTCTACTATAATTTTTCTCACCGAGAACTTTTTTTTCACCCGTTAGTAGTCCTGCACAAGCACATAAGGATTAAGTATAACGATGAAGCACAACAACACACCAAAAGACTTTAAAACAGGTATATAAGTGTTATGAAAAGCTTCGAAAAATATTCGAGAAGAATTAGATCGACTACAGCGTCAAGTGGCAGCAGTGCACACGCAAAAGACGTAACCATAACGCATAACATAACCTAATCAACCTTACCACCATTCCGCTGACTTGACAAAAATCGGTCCCTACGAAGACACATTGGTATAAATGAGCTACTAATTTCAAGAGAAATCTATTCTCAAAAACAACATAACACCAAGTCGTAGACATATCGAAGCAACATGGATTCTATCAAGCAAAAGACGGTATTCTGAAACGATTTTCTCGTACGACAATCTTAACGAAGGCGGCCGGCTTTTCTCTCAGCTTCCTATAAATTTAAGATGAACCCATAGCATAAACTCATCAACGTTGAATCAATATACCAGAAAAAGAAGAATGTCTCCCTCAAGCACTGGCCCTTGACATTTCTCATGATCGCGCGATTATTGTCATCCTGAAAGCAGATATAATTCAAGATTGGTAAGGATATGGATCCAAAATTACTTACCGTATTTACTCTAATAGTAGCCCACCTATAATTGTGGCCCTCCCTCCTTAGGAGGGGGTTGAAAAATAGTAGCCCCTGAAAATCGCCTGTTCAGGCCGATTTCACCCCCTCTAATTGTAGCCTCCTCTTCTAATAGTAGCCCCCAAAGAGGATGGATAAAATTAGTAACCCCGGGATACTAATAGTGTAGATAGAATATCAAGAATCCACAGTGACCTGAGTGCACTGTCCCTGGAGCTGGTTCTGCCGAGCACCTTGGTCACCTCAGCTAGTTTGATAGGCTGCTCCGTGTTTAACAAAAGTTTATCGGCAATAGATAGCCTAGCTGGAGCAGAACTGAGAACTAAAAGCAATTCGAATATATGCGTGCTAACATAACGATCAGTCATCAATTTAAGTTTGCATCCAAAAAAAAACAACAACAAAAATTCAGAAGCAAAAATTAGCAAACAAATAATTTGCTGTAGCCTTTTGAAATTGTCTAAATTTTACTGAGATCCTAAATTACACACACAAATATGAACATCTTGAAATCTGATCAAATTAATAAATTCGTGTCGCCTAAGCCGAATTTGTTTTTGGACTAGGCCCGGCCTGAAATTTTTGTTCCTGACTCAAGCCGCCAAAAGTATGTCCTGTGCACATGCCTGGACTGTAGTCCCTAGTATTCAAAACTATGAGTATACGTTCCTTTTACCTTAATATTTTATTTCTAGAAGTTCACAAATGTAACACCTTCACTCAAATGCCTCGAGCTGAAGAAATGTGTTTAGCCGTTGATCTGTGTGATTCCCTTGTAATTACTGCACCAGTTTCAACGTTTGCATTTGGATCGGCTATTTAATGAAAGAAACTAGTCAAATATTTTATGTTGCTAATTTGAACAATGGCGATTCATACAGCAGGGAAAATGTTTTACCTGAGTGGATACCAGTTAAAAAAAATACTTAGAAAGCAAAACAATGCAAATTTTGCGTCACAGTCTTATTTTGACTTATCAATAATAAATCAGTTAGTTGTAAATATGTTGTAGCGCATTCTCACTCACTAGTGCGAACATAAATAAAGCCAAGTACCAACTTTGAAATGAACGTAAAAAGCACTAAGCAAGAGCATTCGCAAAATGTGCTATTATTTATGTTTGCTATTGTTGTGTGGTTTTCAAAAAAATATTTCATTGCGGGTCTAGTGTCATTCTATTGGCTAGGGAAATTGGTCAAAAGCGAATTTCGTCAAAACGAAACTTGTCAAGATAAAATTTGTCAAAAACGAAATTTGTCGAACATTTTTTCTGTACAGTCAACCCTCGATATAACGGCCCCCACCTCAAGTTCGTTCCTGCCTAGGGTCCGACACTTTTTTCACCCTGATTTTCGAATGTTTTGCGAGTTGTCTTGGCTAGTCTTGATTCAAATATCGTAGGAATTTTGATTTTGCCGATCATTTTTCAAATAAAAATAATTTTGCCGAAAAGAATCGCATGTGCTCGATATAGCGACCCTTTAATTTTAAATTTAAAATTCCAATAATCACATAACGATATAACGGCCCTCTAATTTCAAAATCAGAGGGCCGTTATATCGAGCACCCGCGGATCTTTTCAGAAAAAAATTATTTTTCATATGAAAAACAATTGGCGAAATCAAAATCCTTACGACATTTAGAACTAGAATAGCCAAAGACAACTCGCAAACATTTTTCAAAATCAGGGTAAAAAAAGTGACGGACCCTAGGTGGCAACGAACTTGAGGTGGGGGCCGTTATATCGAGGGTTGACTTTATAAAAAGCAAACGGTTTATATTACAGGAGGGGTTTTTTTTTGGGGGAGGGGGGGTTGGGGTAGGTTGGTTGAAATATTACTGTAACGCCCATTTTTATTTTTTTATTATTATATGTCAGAAAAAGGCGTTTTTACGTTTAAATCTTACAGTTTTTAAAAGATTGAGTACATAGTCACTTCTTGCTATAAAGTTAACTCTAGCTTTACAGTTATCTAAAAAAAGGAAAAACTCCATAAAAAGTCAACTCTCGCTTTTGAGGTCATTCGCATTCCACACATAAATAAATACATTCCACACATAAATAAATAATATTCAAAAAAAATGGTGACGACCCCAACGGTATAAGTACCGTAGTACCTTCTCACCTAAAGCTATTTCAATATCATTCGCCATCACGACACGAACGAATTCGAAATCACGAAATCTAAAAAAATTGTGGCCTGATCACTTATCATTTAAAAAAATTAGTCTACAATCAACAACATTGATTTAAATAAAATTTTATTAAAATTTTATTTTATTCATTTAATTAAAATGAGCACCCATTTCTTTCTGTGACAAAATATCCAAGCTTTTCTGGTATAAAAATGGTCAAATTAGTGGCCAAGATATTGTCAGAATAAGGTATACTGGCTACACTGCATTCTGTGTTTTCCACCTTTGTAAAGTCACATTTTTGGGGTGTGGGACAATATGTAATGCTTTTGCTTGCTTCTGTCAATATCCTATTGTAGCATTTGACTGAATCTGGCAAATATATATTCTGACTTTTCAGTTTGTCGAAAAGTTGGTAGGAATCATTGGAATGTTGGCTGAAATTCGCTTCAATCGACTGTAACACAGCATTGTCAATCAGGTGAACAAGGCTGTTTTCACTGACTGGATTTGGCTAAATTTTTCATTAATTAAAAAAAATTTCACATTATTTTGTTCAATAAAGTATAACAATTTTTGGACGTATCCTCTTTGCAGATGATTTTCGAAAAATATCGTAAATTAAGTTTTTTGCAAAAAGTCTACGAAAATACTAATAAATATCGGCCAGGGCTCTGACGCTGATCTTTAGGCAACGGACTGAGATCTAGTCAAATTTATTAGAGAGAGGTATGTTGTATAGGACCATTGAACAAACAATTAATTGAAATATTTTTCAAAACCACTCGAACTAAGGCCCACGAAAACTCGACATTTTTCGAGTCCAAAATCTGAAATCGAGGCCTCGACTCGACAACTCTAATTTTGAGTCATGCACAATTACGGTACCTAACTACGGTTAGGGTCATGGTTGTTGTAATTCGGCAATTTTTTAATGTTTCAAATGGTAGTAATTTACCGTATTTTTTCTGAGAAGGACCCTGCTCTGAAAAACTTCCTGTTTCGCTTCTCTACCTGCCTACGCTGCCCTGAGGCGTATCCAGAAAAAATTTTCAGGGGGGAGGGCTGAAAATTACAGGGGGGCTGAAGCACCAAAAAAGTCATTTTACCTACACCGTTTTCGGGTTTTATAGGGTTTTTATAAGGAAATAAAAAATTTCAGGGGGAGGGGGCTTCAGCCCGGTTAGCTCCTGCCCTGGATACGTGCCTGACCCTGCCCCTCCTCCCTGACTTTTAGGGTCTGTATCTCAGATAAGATTCCACATTTCGCAAAGCTATTTATTGCGTTTACCAAACTTTGCGAGTATTTGCTATACCATTTTTGCTGAGCACCCCAAAATTTTAAAATCCAAATAATTTGTTCAGATTTCAGGGCATTTAAAAAAAAGCACTCATGGGCCTTTGTAAAAAATGATGTAAGCACCACATAAATAAAAAATAAAAGACCGATTTTTAATTTTTTTAAGCTGCTGCATAAATTTGAAAACTAGTTGTGTTCGATTTTCTGAATCTTATGCTTACCTCAGTTTGATTTTGCTGATCGTCATAAACAGTCACATATCTTAGATGGAACATTCTGTTTAAAGCTGTAGGCACAGATACAAGATCTGCCTCTTTGGCCATTATGCCTGGCCAGTGCAACCAGACAGTCTCCACCTTAGATGTATTTATTACTGATTTTCCCGTTGTATTGTGTGCAATTCTAATTGACTGCTCCAGAATGTTTTTGATTGAAAAGTCTTTGAAGTGTTTGGCTGAAAATTAAGAAGAATTATGTATTTTCATGTTAATTATGTCTTAAGAGTCAATCACAATTGTAACGCTATGAGCATAGTCGCACGAGCCTCAGCGCTGCTAGTTAACCTGTCCATTTTTTGCGGCCTAACTATTTCGATGATTTTCGTGAGTCAGTGTTGGTGACAAGCAATGTCAAAGATTTATATATATATTTGTGTATTAAAAGGAATAACAGAATGAGAAGGCTTTTGGACAATCGGTTCCCATTTTTTCTTTAAAAAAATTAACAGGGGGGACCAAGGCAAAATGAGAACCGATTATCATCTAGTGCCAACGTTTTTACAAGACATTTTCGTAAAGCCCGTCTATTATAGAATTGCCAAGAGAAAAATAGGACATGTATAAAAATTATAAATGAGATATGTAATCCGGAGAAAAAAGGGCATTTATGCACTCCAGGGGGGAGGGTCTCTTTTTCATTAACTATGAATAGTTATAAAAAGTCAAATTTTGAAAAGGAATTTTTTTCGAAATCTCAACTTTTTAGTAGAATAAACATTAGAAAACAAATTTTTTAACAAAAATCACTCAGGAGACTTAAAGTTAGGAGACTTAGGAGACTCACAGTTAACAATAACAAAGGCCCACCGAAGTGCACAAGTGCCGAAAAAATTGTATATTTTATTTATATTTTAACAAAATTTACCTATTTTGTAATTAACACTAAATCTGGAGTAAAAGAAAGCTCCGGCTTTGGGATATTTTAGGTTTAGAATATTGAGCTCTTCAATCATTGTGTTTCCTAGCTGCGGAATAAGAAGATCATCCAAATCACTTATTATCAAAAATTGAGCAGCCTCCTTAAACAAAAAATATGTGTTTAGAAAAAATGTTAAGCTAAACTTCAGATTTTTTCATACTATATATACCCAAAATACCATCTCAGCAAGTTTTTGTCCAGATATGGGGTCACTAAAATTTATGTTGGCCCTATCCCTTAATGGGAAAGGTTTTTTGCTTTGGTCCCCCTGTTGTTTTTTACGGACATTTTATGCTTTGATTTAGGCAAGGGTAGGCCAGCGTGAGTTAAGATGGACCCAAACATGCGTCTAAGATATGTTTGAGTCTGCCCTAACATGCTGGCCTACCCTTGCCTAAGCCTGAAGCCTAAAAACACACATAAAAATTAACAGAGGAGAGGGGGGGGGGGGGTGGACCAAGGCAAAACCAACCCCCTCCCCATGTTATCTTTTTGTTGAGCGCTGTGATAATAATTTAGAAATATGTTGTAACGCAAATCAAGTGCTATCAAACACACGTTACAAATTTTTTTTCGAGTGTAAAATTTTTAAAATGTTTTTTTTTTTTGAAAAAAAAACGTGCTTGCTAAAAAATGAGAAAATTGCAAAAAGTGAAGGAAACCTGAATTTGTGACATTTTTTAAAAAGCCACATCTCAAAAATATTCTAATTATAATTCCATTCAAAATTGATATCTAAGGAAAAAATCTAGCTTTTTTATATTAACCTTGTATTTTAAGACGCAATCTGTGTGTGCAGCTGCTTGATTGCGCCATTCCAGTTCACCATTTGGGTTGTCCTCTTTCTCAAATTGGCGATTTTCGTCGATAGTGAGCAAAGACCATGGCTCGATTTCAGCAACTTTTTGTTTTTGGTATATCTATAAAAGAGAAATATTCATTTTCAAAAATTTGCAGTAGGACTGCAGCCTAATTCACGGCATTGCCGCATTTTGTCTAATAGGCAGAGTAGGCGGCTTACAGTATTCTCTCTATTAAACGGGCTGGCTCGTTTATTTTTCAACCACTCAAAAATCGGGAAATTTTGAGGTCGATCTAGAGATTTTCGGGTGCTCAACCAGAATCTAAAAAGTGTAATTGGTAGAGCTCGCGGGAGTTAAAAATAACAGGTTTTCAAAAAATTTTCTCTAGGATGAGATATGAGTCCTAAAAGTCGAGAAGGCCAGTTTATTAGAGAAAGCCTGTTTAATAGAGAAAATACGATATTTTATAAACTCTCATAAATCTGAAATTTTAAAGTCGATCTCGAGATTTTAGGTGCTCAACCGAAATCCAAAAAAAATGAAATCAGCAGAGCTCGCAAGAGTTTAAAAATGAAATAAACCGCTTTGCAAAATATTTTCTGTAAGCCGAGATATAGGTCCTAAAGTTGAGAAGGCGGCCTATTAGAAGGAATAGGGTATTTCGCTTAAGAAATATTCGAATAAAGCTATTTTAAAAAAAAATTCATGAGAGATTAAGTCACAATTTGACACTAGCAGCGATTGTTTCATGAATCTGTTTTTGCAAAATAAAAGTTCTTTTGTACTTGACGTGATTAAATTTTGGCAGCACCCCGAGTACACCCTCTCCACTAAGAGTATGAGGTCTCAAAGCCTAAGAATGATCAGAGAACTTACACTCTTTGGAGTTTTACGGCACGAGAACATTTACTCTTTGAAGGTCTATGTCTAGAGAACTCACACTCTTTAGGATTTTACGGCTCGAGAACATTTACTCTTTGGAGGTCTATGTCTAGAGAATTCACACTCTTTAGGATTTACGGCACGAGAACATTTACTCTTTGGAGGTCTATGTCTAGAGAATTCACACTCTTTAGGATTTTACGGCTCGAGAACATTTACTCTTTGGAGGTCTATGTCTAGAGAATTCACACTCTTTAGGATTTTACGGCTCGAGAACATTTACTCTTTGGAGGTCTATGTCTAGAGAATTCACACTCTTTAGGATTTTACGGCTCGAGAACATTTACTCTTTGGAGGTCTATGTCTAGAGAATTCACACTCTTTAGGATTTTACGGCTCGAGAACATTTACTCTTTGGAGGTCTATGTCTAGAGAATTCACACTCTTTAGGATTTTACGGCTCGAGAACATTTACTCTTTGGAGGTCTATGTCTAGAGAATTCACACTCTTTAGGATTTTACGGCTCGAGAACATTTACTCTTTGGAGGTCTATGTCTAGAGAATTCACACTCTTTAGATTTTACGGCTCGAGAACATTTACTCTTTGGAGGTCTATGTCTAGAGAATTCACACTCTTTAGGATTTTACGGCACGAGAACATTTACTCTTTGGAGGTCTATGTCTAGAGAATTCACACTCTTTAGGATTTTACGGCTAGAGAACATTTACTCTTTGAAGGTCAATGTCTAGAGAACTCACACTCTTTAGGATTTTACGGCGGAGACCATTTACTCTTTGGAGGTCTATGTCTAGAGAATTCACACTCTTTAGGATTTTACGGCTAGAGAACATTTACTCTTTGGAGGTCTATGTCTAGAGAATTCACACTCTTTAGGATTTTACGGCTAGAGAACATTTACTCTTTGGAGGTCTATGTCTAGAGAATTCACACTCTTTAGGATTTTACGGCTCGAGAACATTTACTCTTTGGAGGTCTATGTCTAGAGAATTCACACTCTTTAGGATTTTACGGCTAGAGAACATTTACTCTTTGGAGGTCTATGTCTAGAGAATTCACACTCTTTAGGATTTTACGGCTAGAGAACATTTACTCTTTGGAGGTCTATGTCTAGAGATTCACACTCTTTAGGATTTTACGGCTAGAGAACATTTACTCTTTGGAGGTCTATGTCTAGAGAATTCACACTCTTTAGGATTTTACGGCTAGAGAACATTTACTCTTTGGAGGTCTATGTCTAGAGAATTCACACTCTTTAGGATTTTACGGCTAGAGAACATTTACTCTTTGGAGGTCTATGTCTAGAGAATTCACACTCTTTAGGATTTTACGGCTAGAGAACATTTACTCTTTGGAGGTCTATGTCTAGAGAATTCACACTCTTTAGGATTTTACGGCTAGAGAACATTTACTCTTTGGAGGTCTATGTCTAGAGAATTCACACTCTTTAGGATTTTACGGCTAGAGAACATTTACTCTTTGGAGGTCTATGTCTAGAGAATTCACACTCTTTAGGATTTTACGGCTAGAGAACATTTACTCTTTGGAGGTCTATGTCTAGAGAATTCACACTCTTTAGGATTTTACGGCTAGAGAACATTTACTCTTTGGAGGTCTATGTCTAGAGAATTCACACTCTTTAGGATTTTACGGCTAGAGAACATTTACTCTTTGGAGGTCTATGTCTAGAGAATTCACACTCTTTAGGATTTTACGGCTAGAGAACATTTACTCTTTGGAGGTCTATGTCTAGAGAATTCACACTCTTTAGGATTTTACGGCTAGAGAACATTTACTCTTTGGAGGTCTATGTCTAGAGAATTCACACTCTTTAGGATTTTACGGCTAGAGAACATTTACTCTTTGGAGGTCTATGTCTAGAGAATTCACACTCTTTAGGATTTTACGGCTAGAGAACATTTACTCTTTGGAGGTCTATGTCTAGAGAATTCACACTCTTTAGGATTTTACGGCTAGAGAACATTTACTCTTTGGAGGTCTATGTCTAGAGAATTCACACTCTTTAGGATTTTACGGCTAGAGAACATTTACTCTTTGGAGGTCTATGTCTAGAGAATTCACACTCTTTAGGATTTTACGGCTAGAGAACATTTACTCTTTGGAGGTCTATGTCTAGAGAATTCACACTCTTTAGGATTTTACGGCTAGAGAACATTTACTCTTTGGAGGTCTATGTCTAGAGAATTCACACTCTTTAGGATTTTACGGCTAGAGAACATTTACTCTTTGGAGGTCTATGTCTAGAGAATTCACACTCTTTAGGATTTTACGGCTAGAGAACATTTACTCTTTGGAGGTCTATGTCTAGAGAATTCACACTCTTTAGGATTTTACGGCTAGAGAACATTTACTCTTTGGAGGTCTATGTCTAGAGAATTCACACTCTTTAGGATTTTACGGCTAGAGAACATTTACTCTTTGGAGGTCTATGTCTAGAGAATTCACACTCTTTAGGATTTTACGGCTAGAGAACATTTACTCTTTGGAGGTCTATGTCTAGAGAATTCACACTCTTTAGGATTTTACGGCTAGAGAACATTTACTCTTTGGAGGTCTATGTCTAGAGAATTCACACTCTTTAGGATTTTACGGCTAGAGAACATTTACTCTTTGGAGGTCTATGTCTAGAGAATTCACACTCTTTAGGATTTTACGGCTAGAGAACATTTACTCTTTGGAGGTCTATGTCTAGAGAATCACACTCTTTAGGATTTTACGGCTAGAGAACATTTACTCTTTGGAGGTCTATGTCTAGAGAATTCACACTCTTTAGGATTTTACGGCTAGAGAACATTTACTCTTTGGAGGTCTATGTCTAGAGAATTCACACTCTTTAGGATTTTACGGCTAGAGAACATTTACTCTTTGAGGTCTATGTCTAGAGAATTCACACTCTTTAGGATTTTACGGCTAGAGAACATTACTCTTTGGAGGTCTATGTCTAGAGAACTCACACTCTTTAGGATTTTACGGCTAGAGAACATTTACTCTTTGGAGGTCTATGTCTAGAGAATTCACACTCTTTAGGATTTTACGGCTAGAGAACATTTACTCTTTGGAGGTCTATGTCTAGAGAATTCACACTCTTTAGGATTTTACGGCTAGAGAACATTTACTCTTTGGAGGTCTATGTCTAGAGAATTCACACTCTTTAGGATTTTACGGCTAGAGAACATTTACTCTTTGAGGTCTATGTCTAGAGAATTCACACTCTTTAGGATTTTACGGCTAGAGAACATTTACTCTTTGGAGGTCTATGTCTAGAGAATTCACACTCTTTAGGATTTTACGGCTAGAGAACATTTACTCTTTGGAGGTCTATGTCTAGAGAATTCACACTCTTTAGGATTTTACGGCTAGAGAACATTTACTCTTTTGGAGGTCTATGTCTAGAGAATTCACACTCTTTAGGATTCTACGGCTGAGAACATTTCTCTTTGATTTCTAGAGAATTCACACTCTTTAGGATTTTACGGCTAGAGAAATTTACTCTTTGGAGGTCTATGTCTAGAGAATTCACACTCTTTAGGATTTTACGGCTAGAGAACATTACTCTTTGGAGGTCTATGTCTAGAGAATCACACTCCTACAGAACTTTTTTCTCAGTCTATGGAGGTCTATGTCTAGAGAACTACAAGTAGAGAAAATACTAAACTTAAAAATGCTAGAAAATTCCAGGAAACTCTTTAGGATTTTACGGCTAGAAATTTCTGGCCCTTTTCTGTCTAGAGAGTCACTCTTAGGATTTTACGCTAGAGAACATTTACTCTTTGGAGGTCTATGTCTGAGAATACACTCTTTAGGATTTTACGGCTAGAGAACAGATTTGGAGGTCTATGTCTAGAGAATTCACAACTCTTAGGATTTACGCTAGAGAACATTTACTCTTTGGAGGTCTATGTCTAGAGAAAAAACACTCTTTAGGATTTTACGGCAGAAAAACTCTTTGGAGGTCTATGTCTAGAGAATTCACATCTTAAAAAACATACAATAGAGAAATTACGGCGTTACTATAGAATCCCCCCCTAGAAATCCACCTTAGAAAACGCTTAACTACCTTTGGAGGTCTATGTCTAGAGCTTCACACTCTTTAGGATTTACGGCTAGAGAGCGTTTGGAAGTCTATGTCTAAGAGTTTTGCGCAGATTTTACGGCTAGGAACATTTACTCTTGGGTCTTTTACTAGAGAAATTCACAAGGTTAGGATTTTACGGCTAGAGAACATTTATTGTAGGTCGAAATCCCTAGTAAATTTTACATCTAAAGAATTTGAAGACTTATATAAAATTTCTTCATGGTCGGTTTTAATATTGTGAGCGAGAAAAATCACGAGAACAGGCAGCCAGAAAGCATTTCGCTTTTTATTTTATCCTTTATCACACTGTAAAAAAGTTCAAATTCAAACTCCCGCAATTTTCGTTAACTATTTATGGACTAATAAGTTATTAGTAATAACACCTATTTTCTCTATAGTAAAATTATTATGGAGAAATATGATCAACAAAAAAAACGAAAATTGTGTTATCATTTTTCTCGCTGTTTGCTGAGAATATTAAAGTTTAAATGCTAACCGACCCTGGTGAAATTTTATATAGGTCTTGATATGATGTCGAGAAGACAGTTTGGGTTGTTCTCTTGTGAGGTCAATGTTTTTTACTATATTACTAACATTTTTAGCCTACTCAGCGTCCAAGCCAAACCAAAAAAAAACGAAAAAAAGACTGACTAATTTAAAATGGACCAGATTCAGAGATAGGACCAAATTTGCCTCACTTAACACCTTTCACTCCATCTGGGCGAGAAAAAGTTGCTCCGAGTTGGTCAATAATTGACACGTTGCAATGTAGGTAGTATATTTGCATGCTTTCATGGTAGTATGAGCTTCTCGTATTTGCAAGGGTTCCATCTTCACATTTGTCATATTGTAAGAAATACATGTTAAGTTTCCAACTAACTTTTTTTCGTGATTTGCATTATATAGTAAGACCATTGTGTCTGGCGGGTAACTGAAAAAGATTTTGAGGTACATTATTTCTTAAAGTTATTTTTTCGAAATTTTTCAGCACCAACACCGTATTTATTGTAATAGAGCGGCTGTCTCTATTAAAATGGCTCCTTAAGGCCGGAATTCAGAAGGCAAGCCATGTTTTATTGTATTTTCAAAATGGAGTCAGAAAAAATGAGTAGTTGAATTATTAGAAATGCTAGCACTTCTATTAGTTACTTTATTGCTCTGATTTTTGGTTGAAGTTTTTTAACTTCCAAGTAATTTCGGGTCAGTTGCCCAAAATCATCGGTTTCAGTTTTGCTTCGGCTAACCGAAATTTTTAATTTCTTTCTGATAAATTTCAAAAAGTCATCTAAAACATGAATCCGAGATTCAACATTAAATGTTTCATTTCTTTTTCATATTTTCAATAACCGACCTTGAAATTTTGATAATAATTGCTGAAAGTAATAAAACATGATATTTTTCTTGATGAATAGGAACTGGTTTGGTCGTCACATTTTCTACAATATCGACCTGAAACTAAATTCTTTTTACCAGATTTGAATCATTTCTGTAACTATTAATGGACACAAAAAATAAAGGTCGAATTAGGATGTAATTTACACTCCCAGTCTACTATGATCACACATCCGCCTGATCTTTATGCTTAATATACGCGATGAATGTCTAAATACAGCAACGCAAGCAAATTTTACATAATGAAAAAGACTGACGGGTAGCGGACAAATGGCGCCCGAGTCTTTCGCGCCCTAGGACAAATGGCGCCGCCCATTTCGCGCCCTAGGACAAATAGCGCCCGCCCATTTCGCGCCCTAGGACAAATGACGCCCGACCAAACGGCGCCTGATTAGGAGCTCTGAAGCTCGAAAAGCTCTTAGAAATTTCGTTCAAGTTGTTTTTTGTGTTATTGTCTGTTGTATCCTTTTACTAACAAAAGTCGAAAACCAGTAAAAATTTTCAAGGCTGAGCATTTGCTTACTTGGGCATCAACTGAATATCTATAGGTAGAAAACATTACTCAAAATGTGGTTCCTGCACGTCAAATCGCTGTTTCGGCAGTATTAAACATTGTTCAGGACATGATCTGGATAGAGTACATTGATTTGAGGATAGAAGTCGAAATGCCAAAAACCATTTATCGAGATCGCGTCAGAACGAAAAGTTATGACTATTTGAAATCGGCCGATTTTCTTGCCGCACCCCGTACTTTCAGCTAAACCCAAATTTTTGGATGCTAGAGGTGGTTAAGCCATTCAGGGGAGATACCAGGTGGTTCTCCTACCCACTCTGAGGCTTGATATCCCGATAAAACAAGGTTATGACTATTATTAGAAAAACTTTGGGCGAGTGCAATTTGTCCTAGGCACAGCCCTTAAATTTGAAAACCTCATCACTTTCAATAAAAAAACGCCACGATTTTTTTTCATAAGATTGCGAAATTTGGACATTTTTGAATTCATTTTTCGTTTTTTTTTTAAACTTTTCGGTATTTTCATAACATTTTCAAGGAGTAGAAAATTTCTATCTCAATTCATGCCTAAAATTTAATTCTTTTTTATTGGAATAGATTATGGCGTCCACAAACCATAAAACTATACATCATATAAAATGTTTCTTTCCATCAAACAAAATGTTCCTGACAAATGAATCCTCCATTATTTTCTTCAACGTTTTCTTTCTTTCACGAATTCCGCACAGCCTTCTTTCATCTCCGTTACCTTGCAATGCAGTGCTTCAATTGACTGCTCAGAAAGAAGACCCCAGAAACGGTATAATTCATAAATTCGATGACGTGCTGACATAGGATGTGACACTTAGGCGTAATTGCCCAGTTCGGAAAAGCGTTCTAAAATTCGTCTGTTAAAAATTTGTTGCGTATCGAAGGACTTACTCTTATAGTGTGGAAGTTATTCTGCTGACACCCGTGAAAGTTTTCAATCTCTCCATCTGATAAAAACTAGAGACGGAAACGGGACGGGATCCCGTACGGATCCCGTCCCGTTGGACCAAAATTTGACCTAAAATCCCGTCCCGGAATCCCGCCGGGTCCATTTCGAAAATCCCGGTCCCGGTCCCGGTTTTGATTTTTTCTTTATCATAAACCGGGATTCACAGTTTACAGAATATAACGATTACACATACAGTCGACTCTCCCAATAACGAACCCCCTGGGACCGGCTCTAGGTTCGTTATTGAGAGAGTTCGTTATTGATAAGGTCCGTTATAAGTATTTATCGAAAATCCAACCAAACCAAACCAAAAAAAGTGTTCGTTATTTAGAGAGTTCGTTATTCAGGGGTTCGTTATTGGAGAGTCGACTGTATATTATATTCACATTACCGTATTTTCTCTATTAAACCCCCATGGGGATTATTTTTTCAACCCCTAAAAAATCAGACAACTTTAAGGCCGATTTCGAGATTTTGGGTACTCAACCAAATCTGAAAAGTATCAGGAGTGCTCTTGCTAACCAAGAAACGTAAAAAAAAGATTTGCAAAATGTTTGCTCTAGACTGAGACATAAGGTCCATATGGTGGGGGATTATTAGAGAGTGGGAGTTCAATAGAGAAAATACGGTATCTCCTATTATGCTCGAGCACCTCCAGCTCAGATACTTTTTGGCCGATTCAGGGATTTTTCGGCGAACCTTACTTGTCTCCCATTCCACGAAATAACGAAGATTTTGATTTTTTCGCAAAAGTTAAAACTTCTGCCTAATCGTCAAGTTTAACCGTTTCAAAGAACCATGATACCCTCCTTGTGGTTCGAAAAATGTTTTATCTCAAAAATTAAAAAAACACGCGCTTTCTCTCATGAAATCGGGATTGAGAAACACGAATATGAGGTTATCTCTTCCATCCGAGCCCTCCGCGTGGGGGATTCTATAATCAAGTCCCGTGATGCTTTTTTAGAGATATTTATTCGTGGCACCTGATGTTCGGCAGCGGTTACAGTATTTATATACTAGCATTCCTGTATTCATATATTAAGTTGGCAATAGAAAAGACTTGAGCATTAAATCGTTCATTTTTGCTGAAAATAAGTGAAGAAAATATCAGAAATGTGGAACTTTGTAGCTTAAAATAAAGCTGACTTAAATCCCGGTCATTTTACCGGGATCCCGTACGGGATCCCGTTGGTTGTGTCCACAAAATCCCGGTCCCGGTCCCGGTCTCATCAGGTCGAAAATCCCGTCCGGAATCCCGTTGGGTGGCGTCTTTCCGTCTCTAATAAAAACGAATTCTTTGCCAAACTTTGCATTTTGCCGAGCAGTGTTATAAGCGTAAGAAATGCTTTATGCAGAGCATTTTCGCGATGACGCTGATTATCTTCTGAGGTCCTTCTCCAGTTAGCAGTTTTCTTACGTGGTTTCCTATGAATATAAGGAATTTAGTGGAAACAAGAACACTTTAGTTGCAAACCTGTGAAACGCTGGTGCCATACCCGTTTGTCCACCTGCAGTTCACGAATACAGCCTCTAACTGATTGACCATTGATGGCTCTGCTGCTTCAATCGCTTCAATGATGGCCTGGCAGAGACCTTGGATTAGATGCAGCGAAGGAGGAATTATATTTGTTATCGGAATTGAAGGAGCTGTGACCTTGTGACTGAGTGACATTCACGGTGGAGATTAGTCTGTTGCTTTTGCGTAAGAGTTTGCGCATCTTGCGTGTTGTAGCGAAACCTGGAAAATAATAAATATACTAGAGCGTTAAGTGAATGGCAAATGAAAGCACCTCAGCTGCCCTTGATCAAGCGAAAAAAGTGTTCTTTTAGAATGTTTGCTGTTCTCCTTGAAGGCTGTTTTTGGAGATTCTTGTTTTGACCATTGGGATTGCCTGAAAACACGAAAGTTTAATCTAAAATAAACGACAGAAAAAAAGTACAAAACTACAGACTTTTCTGTATTGTCTATATACCAAAGGTAGCTTAGACATTCAGCTACAACAACAGTTGAGCCGATTTTTGTAAATTTGAAATTTTAGAAACTAGAGGCCAATTAAAGCAAACAACTGGCATTTTTCCGAGTAAAATCAGGGGTTTTGCGTTTTCTGTCTAACTTTTGCATAAAGCACCCTAAATTTGCATTTTTTGCATATCTCTTTGGTAACAAATGTAGCAATTTTCTCCTCTATCAGGCCTCAGCCTCCTTTTTTGAGGTTTCGAAAGTAAGTTGAAATTAAAAGCCAATTGAAGCTGCTAAACGAGGTGAGTTATTTCGGTATATTTTCCGAAAATTTTATTGACAGCTCAAAAATTAGCGAGTTTTTGGAGCAAGTGAGGTCTTGTTTTGATGCTCTTGATGTGAGGAACCGTTTGCAAATAACTTAACGCGAAAAAATGAAAATAAAATCAGTTTCAATCCTCGGGTTACAAAGGTTTCATTATTAAAATCACAGTTAACTTTCAAAAAATTTCCATTGGCGCAAAAATCTGAAAGTGATTACGCTTTGAATTTTAAAGGGGCTGTGTAGGGCGCGAAATGAGAAACATAGAAAAAAATTCACACCAAATAAACAACCACTTGATTTGGTTGGTGCATCGATCATCCAGTAGAATCTAGGTGAGAATACAGGAAAAGCTTTTAAATGATAGGAGTTCTTCCCGAGACAAAAAATCGAGCGCGAAAAGGGCGGGCGCCAGACTGACGATTGACATAGGAGCTATATTATGGTTAAGCGCTATGCGCAAAACCGATAAATTATCTGAACCGATAAATTTATCTATCAGATAAAATATCTCTAACTCTCAAGCTCCTGCGCCCACTTCGGGGGCGCAGAGGCTTGGGGGCTTGGAGTTGAGATGCGCAGACCCACATACCTCAGACACAAATCACTCGAAAGTGACTCTGAATGCATAGAAAGCATGCATACCAGAGTTTCTTTTTGCGGTAGGCCCCAGTCAACAAAAATATATTCTATTCCGTCTTTTTGGGTCCAACAGAGGTGACCAAGTCAAAAAATGACCAAGAACCAGAGGTGGGACCAAGGCGAAAAGTGAACAAAAACCATAGGGGGGATCAAGGCAGTCGAAAAATTTTTTTTTCGAAAAATGGCCTTCCCACACTTTTTTTGCCGTGTTCATTGTTTTCACGGTCTAAAACATTCTTATACCTTGAAAAAACGCACTTTTGGCTCTGGCCAAATAGTGTACTTTAGCCTCATAATTAACTGGAAAGGGGTTTTTTATATTTCACAGTTAACTTAGGGGTGTAGTTGACTATATCAAAGTTGACTATACAGGGATGTTACTATTTCATAGTTGGCTAAAAAGAAATGTTACTATGTCATAGTTAAAGGACCATACTTCTTGATGACAATGGGAACTTGCCAATTAAATGCGCGCGGGACACTTTGTTTACTCCGAAATTATTTTTTAAATAATTTAGCATGTATCAACATGAATGTACAAAAGTATCATAGCAGACAAAGGAATCGAACCTGAGAAGCCAAACCACGCTACTATACCACTGAGCCACCTAGGTTACTTATATATTGTTGCGGTTTTTTATCATATAACAACAATACACAATTCAAAAAGTATTTTTGGAGTAAAAAAAAGTGTCCCGCGCGCATTTGAATTTGCCAAATTCTCATTGTCATCAACAAGTATGGTCCTTTAACTTAGGACTGTTTTCAGCTATATCATAGTTAACTGGAGAGGTTTTTTCTATATCATAGTTAACAGGGGTGTGTTGGCTATATCATAGTCGACTGAAGGGGTTGTTTCTATTTCACAGTTAACTGAGTGCTGTTTTCAGCTATATCATAGTTGACTGGAGAGGGACGTTACTATATCATAGTTAACTGAGGGGTGTAATTGGCTATATCAAAGTTGACTAGACAGGGATGTTACTATATCATAGTTGATTTTGAAATTTTTGATTAATCACCATTCAGGAGTTGAGGTGCGCATACACCCACATAGTTCAGACAAACGTAATAAACTGACCTTCCGGCAAATTCGGAAGATTTTTTATTAGAATGATGAAAAAATTATACATGAAAATATTTTTAGACTAAAAGATATTATTTTTTCAAAAAACATCAGGTTCACTGATGGGCGGGCCATTTTAGAAAACCGAAGTACGTTTATTTACGATTTAGTCTGAAAAAATTCAAAATAATAGTTTTACCCACCACTGTCACGTTGCTTATGGGTTCAGTATACGTCGTTGAGGTGACTAAATTAAAATTAAATTAACTTGAAATATTTTTTGACATAATAGATTTCGACTAACTAATTCAGTTCATAAATAATTGCAGTAGTATTGTTTTAGTTCGAGCATACTCTTTTATTTATATAGCCAAAAAACACGTACTTAACTTTTTTTTTTCCACTAAATGAAATGAAAGAATAATTTCAAACACTTCGCCAACATCTACAGACAGCAATTTACGCGTGACCAAGCTAATCTGGTGAATAATTTTTTGAATTAAATCATGTTTGCATTTAAATTTTTGTCAAAATCACGAAGCGTCACTAGTCGAGCTCAACGTATATTGACATTTCCAGATAGGACGAGTTAGGCGACTTTTATAGCTCTAGAGCTCTCTTTTTGCAAGATTGCTTTCTACGGAGTGTCCAGAAAAAAAATACCAGCATTTCTTAAAGAAAAATTTTACCGGTGTAATCAAAGTGTAATCACCGAGTTCTCTCATTCTGCCGTAACCCTAAGTCTAGCTCTCTTAATATGAGCATGGCTTAACATGGCTCGCTGCACGGGGCTAACTCACTAACTGGTTGCTTCCCATATGCGTATGTTCGCACTTAAAGCTGATCTTATAATCTAGGCATTCAACTATCCATCGTTATCAACATTAGGAAAGAAATATAATTTAATGCGGGAATAATGAAGGCAACTTAAAAACCAAATGAAACCGTATTCCTTCAAATAAGCCCAAAGGGCTTCTTTCAAACCTTCGAAAATCTAAAAAAATTAATTCCATTTTGATATTTTAGGGCTCCCCGAAAATTAAAAAAACGAAAAAAAAAGCTCTAAGAAGTGAGAAAACGCAATAAAGAGCTTGCTCCTAGATACAGACCCCCAAATTCAGGGTTGGGGAGGGGATGGATCTTATTGATTTGATAGAAAATACGGCATTAGATAGTGGCCGAGTGTTTTCGAGACGCCCTATATATTACCTAATTTTTAATTGAAAAGTAGATAGTGAATTGAAAGTAAAAGTAAAGAATAAGTTGACTAAATTCGAAGGAGCAAATTTCAATTGAAGTTTTTAAATGATCAGGTGTTTACAAAATCGAAATGACGGCCTGCGGCTTTAACAGAGGAAGACAGTGTTTATTTTATTCCCACCATTTATTTGCTTTTAGTGACCATTTTGACAAGACATAGAAGTGTTTTACCAATTAATCGATAATATGCCATTTTTTACATGTTCACATAAATTTTATAACTGTTTAAATTTCTATGAAAAAAATACAATTTTGCAAATTAGTTAATCAGCAATTTGATTTGAATGTTACCTTTTTTCGCTTACCTTTTATGAAAAATAAAATATAGCAATATTTATGATAGAAAAATAACAACTGTTTTCAAGAATAATTGCGGCTGCATCATAATCTAAAAAATTGCATTATTTAATGTGATCCAACTTTTCTGGTAAATTTATCTCTATCATAACTTAAAAAAGTTAAAGTATTATTTCTATTAATATTTTTTCTATACGTGCCTTTTCTAAAAAAACTGGCTTTGAAGACTTACTCGACTTTGAAGACTTGCATTTCAGCCTATAGTAAATATGTTCCAAAGCTGTTTATTGCATTTTCTTGACTCCCACAAGCTCTACCGATTTTACCTTTTAGTTTTTGGTTGAGCACCCGGAAATTTGGAGAAGCACCTCAAAATTTACCAATTTTCGAGGTGATGAAAAATAAACGCGCCGGCTCGTTTGATAGAAAAAATGCGGTATGTTAAAAACTCAAAGCTTATTTAGAGTCTTGAAGAAACCGACTAATATATAACAAAATAAAGAAAATAAATTTATATATAAAAGGTATAATTTGGTTTTTTTGATTTGTCTCGACCCCTATTTTATTGAAATTGTAAATAACTAGTCAAATTAAACAAAAAAAATAAGAGGGGTCGCGATAAGTGAAAAGAATTAAATCATGATAATTAATGCAAAAAAATTGACAAAACTTTTGTGGTCCAGCGGACATTTCAACACTTGAAATTTGCTGCAATAAGGAAAATACATGGTTTTAAAAAATTATGTACTGTAATATTAGAAACAGCAACCACGAGAAAATAACTTGAAAAAGCTACTTAACAAAAAAAATGATAATGACACGTCGAATTTATTCACTTAAAAATATTTTATTGAGCAAGTTGGTTATTTTGTAAGTAAATTACATGCAGATTGCATGTGAAATTGCATGTAAAATGTTTTTCTACAATCTTTACCAATCTCTTTATGTAAATGACGCAAACTTTGGAGCAACTGATATAATCTTAAAAGTTGCAATTTTTCAAGGTCTTTTTGTTTGACATATTTGCTAGAAAGGCAGCACTTTAAACACTTTTAGCTAAATGGAACCTGCGATACCCACTTACTTGAACCTGACTTCGAGCGTTGCCTCCGCCGATTCAAAAAAGTTTCTATTCATTGAACTTCTATTAAAACAAATTTGGATTCAGATCAATTCAAATTCAGATAGTAATTTTAAAAGGGATCATGGGCTGTATTGTGAGGGAAAGGAAATGATGCAGGGGCCACTTTTTATGGCTGCTTTACATGTTTTTAGAGACTCTGTATGCATTTTATGATCAAGAGTGCTTCTCGGAATACAGTCAACTCCCGATTTAGTGTACACCGGATTTAGTGTACACCTCGGTTTAGTGTACACCTGGATTAAATCCTTTTGGAATCCTTTTTAAATCCTTTTGTAATGTCTAAGGTAAGTGCGTGCGCGCATCTCTAACTCTCAAGCCCTTTGCGCCCCTTTCGAGGGCTTGGACTTGAGATGCGCACACCCACATACCTTACACACAAATCACTCGAAAGTGACTCTGGATGCATGAAAAAACATGCATACCAGAGTTATTTATGCGGCAGTCCCCAGTATTTGAAACTATGTTCAACACCTTTGATTACTTGCCGATAAGGGTCTCGCCCATTTTCCGGTATCTGGCTACGAGCTAGACGTTCAGCCATCCAAAAATTAAACGACAACCCTCGTGATCCACCCGGCTGATTGGCCAGATCCACTAAAAGTACTAATACTTTTGCCTGCACAACAAGGGCTGGGTTTGTAAGTACCTTCAACACTCAGAGAGTTAATACTCTTTGGCACTTCTAGGCTCTATAGAAGTGGCCCCTGTTTTGTCCCTTCCCTTCCCAATACAGCCCTTGATCACTTTAATATCACTTCTCTGGTCTTTTTATGACAAAATTATTGCTTAAAAATGAGTTTTGACCACTCCCATAAATGCTGATTTTGGGGAGGGGAGGGGGTGGGGGATAACCGAGTAGCTCTTAGGATTGCGGGGGTATTCCCGAGGAGCACCTTTGGGAGGGGAGCGGTATAACCGAGTAGCGCCCAAATCTGAGCAGGCGTGAAAAGTAGTTTGAAAAAAAAACTATGGTGAGGGTTGAAGGCCTAGAGTGCAACTTTACGTATAATTTCGTTAGCAACCAAGATGAAAAATTCGTACAGAAGTTTAATGATTATTAGAAAATTCTGAATTTCCGGACACCAACTCTAACCATCGTGGGCATGTACCTTTAAGTGGAAATTATCACAAGAGATATTTCATTGAAGGGTTATTGCTACCTGTTTTGAATTGTCCACCGCCATTTCAAATTTTTTGCCAATAATTCAACTTCTTTACGGATTTTCCAGCTTGATTTCTAACGAAACAAGGCCTAGAGTTTAATTTTAGGTAGAGTTTTGTTAGAAACCAAGTTAAAATATCCTTACATAAGTTCAATGCTTGAGAAAAAATTTGAATTGGCGGGGGACAACCGTTGTCGGAGACGGCAATTGCTCTTTAAGGACTTCTGAAGCCCTTTGATAAATATTTTCTAGAGTTTTATATACCAGATACACAGGTTTCTTGCCAATATTTTTATCTGGAAGGATCAAAATGAGCTTTTTTCAAAAGTTAAGTAGTGGCAGTCACTTTTGGTTCATTCAGCATGTTTTTTAAGCAGGTGCTTCGGACTCCATCTTTTCTTGAAATATTTATACTGTCAACAATTATTTATACAAAAATAAATATTAAAATGTAAAATCCAAAAAATATTTTTCTATTTCTTGTTATGAAAAGCTAAATTCAGGAATGTCGTAGCCAAATAATTTAAAGTCCCAATAATACATTCTCACAATGAACTCCATTAAAAACGGACTAGTTCTCAGCGTTTTTCCAGATAAGTTCTAGCCATTGAGTTGGCAGTTATGTGTATTGTGGTGGCGACATCTAGTTGTTCAGAAATGTAGTTTAATGAAGACTTGCTTATCAACTTATTTTTGCTCAGTGCACTAATAATATCTCTCTGAAATTTTCTGGATTTGTCTGCATCAATGAAGTTATTGTTATATTTGATAATCGTAATGTTGGGCAAAAATTTGTCAAGTTCACATCTCCTGAAATAAATTTAATAATTAAAATCACTAACGGATTTAGAATTCCATTTGCTGTTTTCCCTGTTTAAATCCCTTCTGATTTTAATTTTTTTTTAAATTTCCATTTCAAGCCGCACCAAACATGGGGTTTTAAGTTGTTTAAGTTGTTAAGTAAAGTGAGCACAATCGCCTCCGATGCCGGTGCCCAGCGAGCAAAATTTAGTCATTTCATTAGAAAACAGCTTCAAGGGCAGAATAAAGTCGTGAAACATATTTTTCATGGTGATGACCAGCGTTTTGATCTTTCGATTACTGAGCCACATTTTGTGTCGAATTATTCATACCTCGACGCCTGTCTATCCAAAATTCATGAATAATAGCTTATTTGAAAAAAAATATATATCTCCACAGTGAAATAAAAGACTTTTACGAAAAAATAAAAATTCGCACTTTTCTAAGCCAAAAAACGCCAATAAAAATTCAGTAATCAAATGAAATGATTTTTTTGAGTCGCACAAACTGAACGAAAATATCTATAAAATGTCAGTTCTTAGACCAATTTGAAAAAATTATATATTTTTTTGGTAGCTAAATAGTTCTTCTACAATCTGAAATAAAACACTTTTCAAAAATTTATGAAAAGTATAGACTTATATGCTTGTAGACAAATGAATAATCAAATGAAAATTCTAATGATTTTCATTTGTGTGCATGCAAGCATATAACTTTATAATTTTCATGAATTTTAAAAAACTGTTTTATTTCAGATTGACATTTTGTTCATTTTGTCCGACTTAAAATTTTTTTTATTTGATTACTGAATTTTTATTGGCGTTTTTGGATTAGAAAAGTGCGAATTTTTATTTCACTGTGGAGAACTTTATTTTTTCTTCAAAATAAGCTAGTATTCATATATTTAAATGACTCGAGAAAATTATTTATAGCAGTATTTTTTATTAACTTTTAAGATAACAAACAAGACTAAGAAATATAACAAGAAAACATACCAACTTTGAGGGAAAAAATGGATGTCTTCGCTAGTTGTGCTGTGTTTAGGTAATGCAGATGCTTTTATTATTCTTTCATATTCTTTTATAATAAAACAAGTCATATTGGACTTACATGCATTACAATGTGTTTCTACTTTTCCCTCTGAGTTTAAAGTCTCGATCGGATGGCTGAAATTTTAAAATATTTTGTAAGTTTTTTTTTAAAACGACAAATTCCAAGCTTGAAAATCAACCAAGGATCTGGCCTTTATGACAAAACAAAGAAGTTAAATAACCGTCAGTATGTTTGAAAAAAACATTAAAAAAATTTTAATTGTGAAAAATTGGTTAGACCATAGGCGGAAGACGAACTTGAGTAGAAGCCGATTAGAAGGTTACTGTAGGACACTTTCTCAAAAATTAGAAAAACTTATCTTATACACTTGTCAAGAAAGGCTGACAAAAATTTATCTATTGGATCACGGACCAAGGCAAAAAAGTTCCATGCTTTAAACAGCTCCTGCTCGCTAGTTATTCTATTTGACAGCAAAATCTTTGCTATAGAATTGCTATCAATCAAATCACCACACTGCCTAAATTTTTGTAATACACAGCTTTTAATAAAAAAATTTTTGTTTAAAATACAAAAAATAATTTTATTACAATTCACAAGAAAGGATGGGAAATAAACGTAATAGATATTTTTAAGAAGTAGTCTGTACGTGCGCAACTTAACTCTAATCTCCTTAACACCCATTACCCTCTCTAAAGCTCCCTAAACTCCTCTGAACTGCCGAATGTGTAGAGTTTCTGTTAAATTTATAATAGATGAGAAGTTCTGTACAGTCATAGAAGAGGCTTGCCGAAAACGAAATTTGTCAAAAATGGAATATGCCAAGACCGGATTTGCTATTTTAATAAATGTTTAACTACTTTTTCAACTTGATATGGCCAAGAGCGCTCGTCAGGTAGTAGAAATAAGCAAAAACATAATAAAACACTATTTTAGCTAACAAATTCGGTTTTGACAAATTTCAGCTATGACATTTTTAGCCATCAATAGGGCAAAAGCTTATTTAATATGAGAAAGCTAGAATTTATTGTATAGAATAGAATATCATCGACAACTGTACGTTGATAACTGTGGAATTTCTCGTAGAATACACCATATCATCAACAATTATGCGTCGTATAAAATTTAAAAAATTTGTTTAACAAAAACTTTAAGTAATTGTAGTCATTGATTTTGGCTTTTTTATCAATTATTTTTAAGATAAATTTTTTTTACCTTGCATTGCCTGAAAAGCTTTTGTTGCTAATATTGTTAAACTTTTTTTCGTCATATAAAAAACAAATCAAAGAGTCTAGTACAGTCGACATATTTTTTTGTATTCTGCAAACTGCGGTTTGCTTAGATGGAGCTACCTAAAATCAATTATTTGAAAAGAATCGTGTTAAATTAGTCTTTAGTTTAATGAACACGTTAATCAAATATTGTTTCATGTAAATATATGATATTTTGTAAATTAGTTTTCACTTTTTTTTTCGGCTAAGAATCGAAGAGTGCAGGGTGTGTGAACTCGAGTGATATCAACGGCCGTCATGTTTTCTTGAGTTTTTTTTTCAAAAAAATTATTTTACAGTTCGAATTTCTATGAGTTTCATGTTTATTTGATATTGGCTTCCCTTGCTTTTTTACTTTTACACTTTTTTACTCCAAAAATATATTAAACGTATATTATGCGAACTTTTTACTTTCTCAGATTAAAATTGAACCATCAACTAGTTGAGCCCAACGTTAAATGAAATTGCCAGCTCGGTAAACTTACAAGAGAGGGACCCTGACTGTGACCTAGGGTAACTTTGATAAACTTTTTTTTCTGGGTATTCTTATAGAGCGTGTCCAAGTTCCTGACACAGCTCTGAAAGTCCACAAAACATGGTACGAGTTCAAAAAATTTACCTCGATACCCTATCATGGTTATTCATAGTTAATTCTTCGGCCATGAGTCCTTCCTAAAATTTTTGTTAGCTTTCAGAGGTGGGCTGCCAAATTCACATGGTATTTGAACACGCTATACAAGAACACGCGCATAAAAAAATTCGTCGCAAAAACTCCAGGTCATAGTCAGGGTCCTTCCCTTGTTAACTGCTATCTGTCGTTGATTTTCATATCATTCATCATAATCCACTTAATTTCTAAGCATATGAAAAGTTTCAAAAAAATTAAATATTTTCGGAAATACCAAAAGCTATGACCTTTAAAAAAGTCAAACTTTAACAAATTACGGCATAATGATGATCAGTCCATGATCCAAACTTGGCAGCACACATTTTGCTATCTGAACCAATGCACAGTGAACTTGAGTCACCTTTTGTATTGAAAAAGCTACTTTTCGAATTCACCTTAAAACAGATTGTCATAATGACTAATAAAACGGCTCAAATAACTTCGGAATTGTTTGATCTGATGAAAATTGAGTTGTTAAGAAGTTCGGGTCCAGAGATAGCAACCAATAAATTGGCATTTTCATTCAATATAGCTTCATGACCAGGAACATTATAAGAATTAAAAAAAATAGTAAAGTTGAAGAAGTTAGTAGAAATAAACAAACTTGTGCATTATTCATGCCTATTTTGAAAAAAGCAAACTTGGTCATCTGAAAATTCGGGCAAAAATGGTTTTTTTTGTGGGTTATTTATTTTTGTTTATTTATTTTTAATTAGAATACCGTATTTTCTATATCAATGAGCCCAGGCTGAATATTTTCCAACCGCTCGAAAATTGGCAGAATCGGAGGACGATCTCGAGATTTAGGTTGTAAATCAAGATATGAAAAGTGGACTTGCTAGAGCTCGTGAGAGTTAAGAAAGCGCAAAAAACAGATTTGCGAAAAATTAACTCTGGGCTGAGTAAAAAGATTTCAAAGTCGAGGGGGCTGATTATTAGAGAGTGCTAATTAATAGAGGAAATACGGTGGCTTGTTAGATTGACCTATATCTTAAATTATAATGGCTTTTTTAATTGTGATCCGAAAATTTCGAGAATTTGACCATTGAAACTAAACTTTAAAAAAACCTAAAGTAGGGTTTTTAAGTTTAAGCAAGTGCTCGCTCTTCTCTGCGATTATACAGAAAAGTCTTATACCATTTGAAATAAGATACCGTATTTACTGTATTAAGTCCCCATGGGGAGTTATTTTTCAACCCTTGAAAAATCGGAAAAAATATTTCGATTTTGATATTTTTGGGTGCTCAACCAAATTTAAAAAGTGGAATCAGGTAAACTCGCGGCAACTAAGAAAACGCGAAAAACAGATTTGCGAAATGTTCGCTCTAGGCTGAGATATAAGGTCTGTAGGGTGGGGACTTATTAGAGGATGGGGAGTTATCAGAGGGTGGGGAGTTAATACAGTAAATACGGTAAGTTATAAAAAAACAAAACTGCAGTAAACACTCTAACATAGTTGACCCTCCACTACAGTCAACCTTCCAGTACAGTTAACCCTCCAATATAGTATATTTTTGTACAGTATATTTTTATCCAGATATTATTCACATTAGCATTTTTTCTAATCTATTATATTTGTCCAATTTTCGACAGCTATACAGTGATGTACACCCTTAGTGTCAATAATGCCGAAAAACTGTAGTACAGTTTCAAAACTGTACTACAGTTGCAAAAACTGTACTACAGTTGCAAAAACTGTAGTACAGTTCAAAATAATAAACGAAAATGTACTACTGTCTTGAAAACAGTGCGATTTTTTTCTGAAAACAGTAGTACTGTTTTCAAAACAGTAGTACAGTTTTGACTACTATTTTAAACTGTACTACAGTTTCGAAACTGTACTATAGTTTTTAAAGTGTAGTACAGTTCTAAACTGAAGTACAGGTTTTGCAACTGCAGTACAATTTATTGACATCATTGCAGCTATGAAAAGTTCTATCATACAATTGTTTGAACAATTTTCCTGACGGTTTTTCAACACCCAAACCTAGTCAAAATCTATAAAATCAGTTAACTCTCAGAAGATAACATTTTTTCTCGAAATGAAAACCACGATTTTGCATTTTTTTCTATTTAGATATAGAAAATGGGTCCCTATTATACGTAAGTTTTTTTTCATTGGTCCTTATTAGAAGATACGGTAACCATTTCTGATCAAGGTGCCCTTTCTAAAATTAAAAAATTCCACTTTCTACGATTATGTTAAATCTAAATTATAAAATTAATCGTAATAAAATCTATTGTTGTTAGAAAAAACAAGGGCGAGACAAAAGCAAGATCTTATCGGACATTGTTGCATCAAGCAAAAAAAAGAGAAGGAAATCCAGCAAATCACCAAATAGATCTCCTTTCCGTTGAAATTTGTCAAATGTTGCAATAAGACTATAGACAGCCAGAGTGTTAGATTAAACGTTATTTTCATAGTATTTTAAGGGATCGATCAAGAGGTAAGATATTAGAAAATTAGTTCATTTTAGAAAAAATAATTGATTTAAAACACATAATTTTTTGCTGTTTTTCAGATTTACGCTATGCTTTGACAGGTATGTATTGATAAGCTTGATAGAACAAATGCATATAAATGCAATAAATGTAAAAAAATATATGCAGCGCTAAGATCAAGAAAATCGTGTTTGGACTTAGCTCAAGACTCAGCTCAATCGACTGGTGGGGCTTAAGTTGAGTTGAGTGGGAGGGGTCAAAATCAATGTAACTGCCTACGGAAGTAGTTTAGTCTAGTTTCGATACCTTTTTTAGGTCTCATCCTCGAAATCGACATGTTTTTTCGTCTTAATTCCCTCGCAAAATTTTTGAGAATTTTTCGTTTTCTCTTTTGTGATTTTATTAGATAGATTGAACAACTGAATTATACAACTCTCACGAAAAATAAATTTTTAAATCTACCGTACATCCTCTAAAAGCCACCCCCAACCCCTCGCTCTAAAAAATGCCCCCCCGCTCAATTTTTTACTAAGATTTCAAAGTTAGGCCATTTTTGATTTAGAATTTCAATATTTTCTAGGGGTTGAAAAATAATTCTCCCAAGTGATCAATAGAGCATATCCGGTATTTAAAAAATGCCACCTTCATATATTAAGTGAGCTTACCCAGGGCTCGTATGTGTCCTTTTTAAAAAAATTGTCCTTTTGCGGGCCCCAAAATCTTTTTAACTTTTAAAATTTTCATTCAAAATCTTTTTTTTCGTTTCAAAATAGCAATAAACACTGGATAATATTGCCCTTTTTCTTCAGAAATAGTCAAAATGTTTTTTTTACCCAAATGTCCTTTTTTTCAAAATTTTGAGTTACGTGACCTGAGCTCACCGTATAACCTTTTTTAATATCCCATGGGGGATCGATGTTCAACCCCTTGATAGTTTCGAAATTCAAAATCAAAGTAGCCTTAAATCCGAAATCCTAGTCAAAAAATGCGGGGTGGGGATGATTAGAGGTTATACGGTAAATGAAGTTTCGAATATTTTTTAGCTCGGTTGAATTCTATGATCAATTTTTTGAAATTTTTAAATAATTAAATAAAAAATTAGAATTTAGCACATAATATAAGATTTCAGATAGAAAGACCACTTTGGAAAATGTTTGCTGTTACTTCTTTTTGCACAAGGTTTTTTAGCAACAAGAATTTTGAAAACTATGTATTTTCCGGCTCTATTGACAAAAAGGGGTTTTGTGTCCTTGGTGCCACCTGTTGTTATTGTGATTTTTCGGACTTGGGCTCAATCAAGAGTGGACCAGCAAAAAAGAATTGAATCTAAAGTATATTAGTCCCTTCTTTCATACGCTGGCCTATCCTTGCCTCTGCCTAACTCTTTTTAGGACTAAAAATGAAAATAAAAAAAGTTTATTTCTATTATTAGAAAAAAAAATTCCTATTTTTAGAGAAAAATTAGCTTACGGTATAGTGCAAATTTTTCTAACCATTCTTTACCGCAATTTTTTTTGCATCTTAATGATTTAAAAATTTATTAAAATGGTTTTTGAGATTTTCGCAAAGTCAAACCTCGGTTATCCGGCACCCTAAGTTATTCTTCATTTTGCTGAGATTGGCTTATTTTTGTCAACTTACATACATCGTTGAAAAAATCACCCTGAAAATGGTTGCGAGAGGCGCCAGAAAACCGAGGGTTGTACAACATGAAAAAATTGCGAGAAAATAACAGGGGGATCATGGCCATTTTTTAGAGACGGACGTGAACACATATTGAACCGATCAGTTTGTGGCGGATGATTTTTTTGCCAATTTCATACCACAAAATTGTTGCATCAAACTGTTAAAATTATTAACTCTTAAAACTTAAAAAAAATTACGGCTTAACCGAGACAATTTTTTTTGCGACGGGTCCGAACACAAATAAGAGTGAGTCGGAACTTCCAAGTTGAATGTAAAAATTATAGTTGGAAAATTTTTTAGGATTATTATAAAATTCAAACTTTGTCTATACTTCAATTCTACAAATTTCGCTTTATTAATAAAAAGTCTTTTTGCTATTCTAAGCTTGTATTTTGCACTAAAGTATTGTTTCACTGCTACTACTGCTCCAAAACAAAATATTATCGTTAATGTGGAAGAACTTTGTGAAAACGAAAATGTAAGATTTTAAAACTTTTATTACCGTATTACTTTCAATAAATCCACGCTTTAAATTCGAAAATTGTGTTTATGGCATTGTATTGTTCACCGACTTTTTGATTGCTTTTCTCATGCTAGTCACCACCCGTTTTGTACCCAGTGAGATGAGCTATTGAATTGGTGGTAATTTGCCTGAGAAAAGTACTAAAAACTCAATGAAAAACACAATGCCAAAAACACCTTTTTGAATTTAGTCTATTAGAGGGAATACCGTATTTTCTCTATTAAGTGCCCCCTCTCTAATTACTTCCCCCCTCTCTTATAACTCCCCCCTATTTCGACCCCATATCTCAGCCTAAGGAAAATTTTTTGTAGATCTGTTTTTTGCGTTTTCTTAATCACCACGTTTTTAGTTGATTCCACTTTTTAGATTTCGGTCGGGCATCCGAAAATCTCAAAATCGAAATATTTTTTTCCGATTTTTTAAGGGTTGAAAAATAACTCCCCCGGGGACTTACTACAGAAAATACGGTACGTTATATTGTATGAATTTTTTTATTTTTTGCGCAAATGATGAACAAACTTCTTGGAAACACGGTAAAACAGTTGAAATAGTAGATATTTTTTAAAGTATTTTTAACAAAAAAGTGCTTCACATACCGTATTTCCTCTAATAGCAGTCCATGGGCTACTATTTTTACACACCACCTCCACCCCCCCCCCTCCTAGGGAGACTCCTATTAGAGGGTGGGCTACTATTAGAGAAAATACGGTGAACCGATGATTCAGATTTCACTAAAACAAATTTGAACAAATAAATTTTTGACTAAATCCACTATACTGACTGATGAATCAGATTGATGAATCACTCAAAAGTTTAACTTTTGGGCGCTCTAAAAAGTCAATGAAAAACACAATGCCAAAAACACGTTTTTGAAAAAAAACAATAAAAAGATATGAAACATTGAATTTTGAAACAAAGAAGTGTCAAAAATTATAAGTTTTAAGTAAAAAACATCTTTTTTCTTATAGTTTAAAAGCAGTGCTTTAAATTTTGCAATTTCGGCACCGGGCACCGCACCGGGCACCGGCCAGGAAAATTTTGACACCCGGCACCGCACCGGGCACTGACCTCCAAAATTTCGGCATTCTGCACCGCACCGGGCACTGGCGGTGCCGGTGCGGCCGGTGCCGGTGCCGCACCGGTGCCATTTACAGCACTGTTCAAAAGTCTATTAGAGGAAATACGGTACTTATAGTTCAAAAAAAAATCTTTGTTTGAAAAGTTTTTAGATGGTCTATAGTTTTCAAGCTGTTAACAATGTTCACTCATACCCAAGTGACAATTTGCTAAAATCTGACGTAAACCGGCGAAAATTTGACTGCAGTTTTTTAATTCAACTTCGTCAATTCAAATTGTCAGATCACCAACCATTTACTAGAGCATCATCCGTGAGTTCATTTATTATTATTACTATTAAATTCAGCCGTTTTGAATTTACCATATATACTCGGATAAAAACTTAGCTTTTGATAAATGCCTCCTTTCGATAATTATATCTGAAGACAATGCAAATATTTTATTGACTATTATGAGCTTCACACATTCTCCATATTTAATTAATTTTTCACCCGGAAATCTCGAGTTTGACCTCTATTCTCTCAGTTTTTAGTAAGGCCTCACATCTGAAATACCTGGAAAATTTTGGGCTCTATCGGTTTTTGCGTGACCATCAAAAAATTTGTTGGCTCTCGTTCTGTCGATTTTTAGGCTCAGGATTTGTCGGAGGGTAGGCCAATATATGTTTAAAAAAATACTCATATATGTCTTCCAAGCTGCAGAAAGACAAGAAAAAGCATTTTTGAGTCGTCAAAAGGTACAGTAGCTACACATAGAACAATTGTGAAAAAAACAATAGAGGGGTCAAGACAAAATTTTTTGAAGACTTGAAAACACATATATTTCAAATTTGTAGTTGTGTGAGTATATGAGTTTATAATTGAGATTTTTTCAGCCGGTTGCTTTTCCACACCTAGTTGATCTCGTCTTTGCTTCTAATGCTGACCAATACCATTCACTGAGAGCTGTTATAGCATCTGCTCAATTAGCCTTTCAACATTCCTACAAAAGGATTATAGTATATGATTTAGGAGGTCTTTCTACAAACGAAACTATAGTATAATTAAAGTTTTAAAAGCAAAATATTAAAATTATTATTTCAGATGAATGAGTTAAAAAATGTTTGCAAGCTGGAAGTCAGAATTTTAGACTTTTCACTGCTGCCATCTAATGTTCGAAATACAACAAATTTTTCTTGGAAAATTTTTCTTTTGTCAGTAAGTTTGCTTTTATTTGTTCGAAATTTAGTGAATTGAAGAGACAATATTATTATCTTCGTGAAAATGTAAGCAAATTTGCACACTGATCCCCCACTCGTCGAAGCAACCACCCACCTACGACCCCCCCCCCCCACACCATCTAGTCAACCAACAGGGGTCACCAAGGGTAATTTTTTTTTGAAATTTTTAAAAGTTTATTTATTTATTCATACACAGTCCTATAAACAAAATTAGATTTTTTTTGCGTTGGTCCCCCCTGTGGTTTGACTGAGGAGCGGAATGAGGGGCTGGAGATAGAGTACCATCGAGTTAGAAGAATTAGCCGAAAAGGTAGCTATTTCAATAGCAACAAGATATTAAAGATAAAAGAAGAGCGGTGTATGGTGTTGCTAGTTGCATTTTACAATTGGGCTTAAAATTAATCATTTCATTCCGATTTTTATAAATAAATCGATAGTAGTATTTCTTATTCCTTATCACAACAGGGTACTCACTGAAGTTGCATTGAAAAAAATTATTTTTTATTGGATTTCACAAGTACGCGCGCTTCAAAATATTCCCATCAGCGCTGAGCACGCCCCTTCAATAGACAAGAATATCTTATTTATTTTAATTTTCAAGTAATGACCCGTGCCCGTATTTTTTAGGCGTAAAAATAAAACAAAAAGTTGGTTGCCTTCAGCAGGTTAAACATTATTTTTTCCTCAAAAGGTAAAAAGTTTAATGACTTAATAAGCCCTATAACAAAATTTTGGATTTCCGTAAATGCATTTTTAGGACATGTATGCAAAGGAAATTGACAAACCTGAACACGATGCTTTTATTTATGCTGATGTTTCGACATTTTTCTTAGAAATGAATTATGCAGACTATTTTCTTCACATTGACGATAATAGGTTGACAGGATTTCAGCTGACTGATGGACTAAATCGTGGAATAATAGCATCTACTAACCCTTGTAAGTAAAAAATAGGCTATTTTATTAAACTTGAATTTCTAGTTTCAATTAACGTCATATACCATTCCCAAAATGCAATTGTTATATCCCTTGAAATTTATTTAGGTGAAAAAATGGTATATTCATCAGTAATAAATTCCTATTTAAATACCCTGATTATAGTATTTCGGAAAAAGTCAAAAAATTTTCACTCAATACAATGAGTAAATTTTTCACAATATCTTTTTAAAAAAAATCCGAAAATTTCTTCCTAAAACAATTTTTGCAATTTCGATTAATTTGGATTGGCATCAGACATGTGACCCATTTCATGCCGAACTAATTTAGAATCGCTCACAGGCCCGGAAAAGCCCGGAAAGTTTTTTTGACCCTTGAATTTTTTTTCACTATGTAAAATATATTGACTACGTATACCGTGCTTCCTCTAATTGCCTTGTTCTCCTTCGATTTTGAGCCATTGTATGTCGGAGCAGATTTTTGTGTATTTTCTCATTTCTTGCGAGCTCTACTAATTATGCATTTTAGATTTTCACCCGAAAATTTCAAAATGACTCTAATAAGCCCCCCCCTCTAGATGTCAATCGAAAAATAAGCGCTAACTAAATAGAAAATCTGATTTTTATGACTTATTATAGCCGCAGGTAGCCGCACAGCGCATAGCCGCGCGGCTAGCCGCACTTGATTTTCGGACGTAGCCGCAGCCGCATTTGATTTTGTGTAAAAAGCTGCAGCCGCACAGCCGCAAATACCGAAACCATCATCCCCAGTCCCTGCACATGCCTTATTGGAGTCTTAAATTTGCTATTTCAGCACTCTACCAATACATTCCTCTGCATCCTTACTTGAAAGACGACGTAGAATTGAAAAAGACCAATGTGATTCTTGTAAAAAAGACTGAATATACAAGAAAGCTGCTCAAGTGGTATGTTGATATTTTCAAAGCGAAGCACAAAAGTTAGAAAAGATTGTAGATTTTTTTAATACCAATAAGTTTTGCATGAAAATAATCAAAAAGTGCAAATATATTGTTTTCGAGACCTGTTTTTCAAGATTTTAAAATAAAAATTTTCAAGGAAAAATTTTTTTGCCTAGGTCCCACAAGCTAATTTATAAAGTCGGGTTTTTTTAATTAAGCCATTTCAAAGTTGAAAAGTTTGAAATTGAATTTAAGGAACTGCAGCCTTTTTTTAAGTTGGTTCAGTGCAAATTGTATAAATTAATTATAAAAATCGCCCGACTGAAAGGTCCATTTTTTCTACTCTTTTTTTATCAAAAGAAATTTAAAAGACTAAAAATATTGTGTTGGTTGATTTTCAAATCACCCGTAAACGAAATTTATTTGATTTTTGCCTTTTTCCGTTACTGGTTGCTTTTTCTTTTTCCAACATTTTTCGAATTAGGGTGCATTATTAGGCATAAGATATGAAAGAACTACATGAGCCAGGCATGCCTGTGTTTTCCAATTTTGTTTCAAAAAACCACTAAAATTGCTAAACTTAACAGGGAGTCAAAAAACAACAGGCCAACATAATGCTGTAGTTTGATTTTTATCAATTCTGAGTTATAGAATTTTCTAGCAAAATTTGTAGGGCTCTGCTATGCGCATTAACAAAAGAATGTATTGATGCTGACAGCAATGCAGATTCTTGCAGCATACCTCAGGTAACTGCGGAATCTGGCCCCTCATGTTCTGGCAAAGATAAAAGTGTTCTGAGTGTATTGATTACGAATGAGGAAAAGTTATTGACGGATCAAGGTAAAATAATACAAAATACATAAAAATGTAATGTAATCAAAAGACAGAGCTTCACTGCCACAGCCGAATTTAGGATACTTTTCGGCTGGACATTTTTTGGCTGTACTTTTTTCTGAGTCAAACACTGGAACCAGAAAATGTCCAACTTCCTTTTTAGTGTCAGACTGGGAATGTCTATCCGAAGTTTTGCATTCAGACGTTGATTTTTATTAGCTCATTTTCAAGCCCTGAATCTTAGCTACGAAACTGTACTAACATTACATAAAAAAGGGAGTACTTTACTTCTAACCCCGTCATTCAATTAACCTTGACTCCCACCAGCAATCAGATTGGGGGACCAAGGCAAAAAATTTTTCTATTTTTTTAATACCAATAAGTTTTGCATGAAAATAATCAAAAAGTGCAAATATATTGTTTTCGAGACCTGTTTTTCAAGATTTCAAAATAAAAATTTTCAAGGAAAAATTTTTTTGCCTAGGTCCCACAAGCTAATTTATTAGTGAAGGTCAAAGTTAATTGATTGGTGGGGGTAAAGGTAAATTTAGTCAAAAACAGGTACAGTCAAACCTCGATTTAACGACCCCCCTGGGGACCGGCTCTAGGGGGTCGTTAAATCGAGAGGTCGTTATATTGGGGGGTCGTTAAATCAAGACTTCCATACCAGAAATTAAAAAAGGGGTCGTTAAATCGAGGTTTTACGGTAATAGTTCAAATTCTGCCAGCGCCTCAGAAAAAGCCTAAAGTAGCCTTAAAGTAGATAATTATACTTAAAAAGGCTTGATGAAAATCAACAAAAAATCGGGTGGTATTTAATTTTGGCCATAGAATATTGAATTTTGGCCATAGATCTGTGTTGGCCATAGATTACTGAATTTTGGCCATGGAATACTGAAAAATGGCCATAGATTTTTGAATTTTAGCCATACTCGCTCGAAATCATGTTTCAACCACTTTTTAAGATGCTCTTGGACCTGAAACATCCTGAAAAGATGTTTTAAGGGTGTCGATGACAATTTTCCGAGCATTTTTGTTTTGACCGAAATTTGATTTTTTGCCTGAGCGACCAGTGGTCGGAAAAATTACAGAAATTTTTTTTCTCGGAAAAGTGTCATCGACACGCTTAAAACATCTTTTCAGGATGTTTCAGGTCCAAGAACATCTTAAAAAGTGGTTGTAACATGATTTCGAGCGAGTATGGCTAAAATTCAGAAATCTATGGCCAAAATTCAGTATTCTATGGCCAATTTTAAATATAAGCCCAAAAAATCTATGGATACCTTCAACAAATCGCCGGTCACTGGGATGTTTTTGCTTCTGATTTGCTTGTGCCAAACGAGAAGAGCGTCTTCCATTTGCTCATGTTTGCCCGGTTTAAGATGCGCCCGCTTCGCTTTGCTTCCACTATCGATCGCTGTCAGAATAACTTCCTTTTCTTTCAGAATTAATACGATACTTAACTGAATGGAAACTGATTAGTCAACAGTAAAAATTTTAGCGCTAATTCGAATTCTTTTTCACGCATCTTATCGATCAATAGAGAGGGTCGTTAAATCGAGGTTTGTTTTCTTTATCGGGACCGGCCAAAAGGGGTCGTTAAATCGAAGGAGTCGTTAAATCGAGAGGTCTATAAATCGGGGGTATGATTGCTTATATTTTGAATTGGACCAACCAAATTGAGCCAAAGGGGTCGTTAAATCGAGGGGGTCGTCATATCGGGGGTCGTTAAATCGAGGTTTGACTGTACATCCTAAAAATGACCGTCAAAAATTTTTGGCCGAAAAAGTCCAAGTCCCTCATAGCCTTTGAAAAACCGCAAAATTCAATATTGAATTTTTTTTGTCGAGAGTGGAATTCAAAAAGTTTGTCTTGCGTCAAAAAACTGTTAGATCTGTCTTATTTTTTCAATAGATTTTTTACGTTTTAGGCACTAAAATTGTTGCTCACCGTGCTTACAACCATAAAAGCAACTCTGCAGAGAGGATCGCTGTGTTAAAAAACCAAACAACAACAGCTAGAATAGACAGATGCAAAAACAACTCAGAAATTGCATCTTTATTGAGAGAAACAAGGCATTTTAGCTTACCTAGTCAGATGTGTGGAGAAATTAGAAAAAAGCTACTTGTAATTTGATTATTTTTAATGATTCTGATAATGATTTTATTAATAAAAGACCATCGTTTTCAAACGCAGCGGCATTTCCGAAATTTGAATAAAAATACGCTTTTCACTAAAAGAATGCTCCAATTGTTTTATGAATTTTCATTTTTAATCGCATTTGAAATAAAAATTCTATGTCCAAGTGCAGGAAAATCTTTATTTAATAAGGGGTAGTCCAGGGAAAGTGAGTCATCTTGTCCGATCTGGCATAGTCGAGCGAAAATGAGATCGACTGGTCAATGCGGAGCACTTGAACCGGAGCCGCTTTTTTACAAAATTTTTAAAAGTATGAGTGCTGAGGTTTGGCTCTTTAAAAACAAGAAATTTTCAAAGTATCGGCGGTGGCGGAGGCGGCGGTGCTCATTTTTACAAATTCAATTTTTATAAACATGCATCACACTTTTTTGCAAATAAAGTCTCGATTTAAATTAATAATAATGACCAGTTCAACATGTGTAAAAGGATATAAAAGTGTTATATTGAAAAAAAGTAATGTTTTCCGAGAACAGTAATATGTTAGTAATATGTGTTTTCAGAAAATACTGATTTGTCCAGGCTGGCCACTGAGGAAAGTCGCCGGTGGCTCGCAGGGAAAAATAAGCACTTTTAAAGCGCCGGTTAACGACGCTCCGGCGGCAGGGCGGACAAGAATGCTGGCTTCTGATTCCTTTGAGTGGTGCAGAGACACTCGTGGTGGCGTTCCTTGCAAATCCTGCAGTTTCTGTTAGAAGTGCAATCTGGAGTCTTGTGACCTTGGCGCAAACACCGGAAGCACCTGTTTAGGTAGCTAACCGCTTTCGGCGGTCCTCCGGGGAGGAGACGGTTTTGCAGTCTGACACCCAGTGTATGCCAGCGTCGCAAAGGAAACATTTATTTTTTGGCTTATTTTCTGCCTTGGTAGTCACTGAAAAAGCTCTGGTCTGCTCGGTTGGGCGAGCTTTCTTCTCAGGTTTAGAAGTAGAGGAGCTATCTTCTTTGAGAAGCTGAGTACTGCGTTGGACCTCCGCCTTGATAGAAATCACTTGCTGCAGGTTGTCCCGCAGTTGACTAACTGTGAACTTTATTCCGAGGTGTGCCTCCTTTTCAGCTATTTTCAGTAAAATTTGCTTTGGAAACTTGGACTTTATGGTGGTAGACATAAGTGGATGCTCGTCGGAATGTCCCAGCTGTTTGAGTTGTCGACAAATGCGCTCAATAGCCTCAGAAGTTTTCCGAAGAGAATCAATGGTTTCCTTGGCAGACGGCATGGTTATAAGTTCTGCCTGCAGCGTTTCAGCTAATACTTTGGTTTGGCCAAACCTATCTTTCAGGTACTGAAGGACGATAGGGTAGTTAGCACTGCTAACTGCGAAGCCTTGGATGCTCGCTTTTGCTTCACCTTGAAGAAGGCTGAGCAAGTAGAGCAATTTTTGGACGTCACCAATAGGCTGATTGCCAATGGTCGACGTGAACATCTCGTAGAATGCCGACCAATTCTGAGGGCTGCCATCAAAATAGATCATCTGCATTGTTGGAAGCCTGACCTGGGCTTGAGCAGTTGGAGCCTGTACTTGACGCCTGTTAGGGTGCAGGTTCAGGCTAGACAAATCATCACTGAGAAAGTGCTGATCTTCTTGGTTTGGTTGGATTAAATCACCATTGGGTGGAGTAGTAGCACCTGTTGCAGTAGAGAGTTCATCTCGAATCTCTGCTTCCAGGCTTTCTAGTGCTTCACGACCCCGATCTAAGGCAGCGGTGAAGGAGTCGTCTTGTTCTGTTTGCGCTAGATATTCTTGATTAGCTGTTTCTCGCTCAGCAGGGGTCGGTTGATCTGCAATGTATTTAGCCCACTTTGTATTTTGTCTGTCGAGCAGATTTATCACGTTAATAAGCCTTGATCTTAGCGATCTTGCTTCTGCTTGAAATAGCTGCTCATCATCCTCGTTGCGATTTTGGAGCAGCTGTTTAACTTCAGCTGTGTAGCGGATCAACCGAGCTTTGGCAGACGATTAGTCTTCGGATTGGTCCTTACATCTTGATCCTGAAGGTTCAATCAGAATTTGCGGGACCACTGTGAAGAAGTCTCTCACATGGCGTTTTTGAGTCGAGTTTTTTGAGTTCACAAGTGGCGAATAGGTGTGACTGTTGCACAGTTCTCACATGGGTAATAGAGTCGACTGACTGCACAGTTGGCGTGTATCGAGTCGACTGTATGCACAGTTCACAACATCGTGCGAATTCTTGTCGACTGTATGCACAGTCTACAACATGGCGTAATATCTTGTCGACTGTATGCACAGTTCTACAACATGGCGTAATATCGAGTCGACTGTATGCACAGTTCTACAACATGGCGTAATATCTTGTCGACTGTATGCACAGTTCTACAACATGGCGTAATATCTTGTCGACTGTATGCACAGTTCTACAACATGGCGTAATATCTTGTCGACTGTATGCACAGTTCTACAACATGGCGTAATATCTTGTCGACTGTATGCACAGTTCTACAACATGGCGTAATATCGAGTCGACTGTATGCACAGTTTTAAAACATGGCGTAATATCTTGTCGACTGTTTGCACAGTTCTACAACATGGCGTAATATCTTGTCGACTGTATGCACAGTTCTACAACATGGCGTAATATCGAGTCGACTGTATGCACAGTTTTAAAACATGGCGTAATATCGAGTCGACTGTATGCACAGTTCTACAACATGGCGTAATATCTTGTCGACTGTATGCACAGTTCTACAACATGGCGTATTATTGAGTCGACTGTATGCACAGTTCTACAACATGGCGTAATATCGAGTCGACTGTATGCACAGTTCTACAACGTGGCGTAATATCGAGTCGACTGTATGCACAGTTCTACAACATGGCGTGATATCGAGTCGACTGTATGCACAGTTCTACAACATGGCGTAATATCGAGTCGACTGTATGCACAGTTCTACAACATGGCGTGATGTCGACTCGACTGTATGCAGAGTTCTACAACATGGCGTGATATCGACTCGACTGTATGCACAGTTCTACGACATGGCGTAATATCGAGTCGACTGTATGCACAGTTCTATAACATGGCGTAATATCGACTTGAATGTATGCACAGTTCTACAACATGGCGTAATATGAAGTCGACTGTATGCACAGTTCTACAACATGGCGTAATATCGAGTCGACTGTATGCACAGTTCTACAACATGGCGTAATATCGAGTCGACTGTATGCACAGTTCTACAACATGGCGTAATATCTTGTCGACTGTATGCACAGTTCTACGACATGGCGTAATATCGAGTCGACTGTATGCACAGTTCTACAACATGGCGTAATATCGAGTCGACTGTATGCACAGTTCCACAACATGGCGTAATATCTTGTCGACTGTATGCACAGTTCTACGACATGGCGTAATATCGAGTCGACTGTATGCACAGTTCTATAACATGGCGTAATATCGAGTCGACTGTATGCACAGTTCCACAACATGGCGTAATATCTTGTCGACTGTATGCACAGTTCTACAACATGGCGTAATATCGAGTCGACTGTATGCACAGTTCTACGACATGGCGTAATATCGAGTCGACTGTATGCACAGTTCTACAACATGGCGTATTATTGAGTCGACTGTATGCACAGTTCCAGAAGGTGGCACAGTTCTACAACATGTCGTAATATCCATTATTCCAACCAACTATATTCTAACCATTTCCCAGCCGAATATAATTATCAGAAAAAATTTATAGAACAGGAAGTAAAAAGACAACCAATGCTTTTTTCAAGAATATATAATAATATTACTGAGCGAAAAATTAGACAGCATCATATTTACTTTTATTTCATTGAATTAACTTTGCTTGTCGTAATTTCACTACTTCGACTGAATCTGTGAATACAAGGAAAAGTTTTGCGGACAGCATGGCTTAGCCCTATCAAAACTATTGGCTGGATACCGGCTACTAACATAGTCAAAATACAAAGGATAAAGTGTTTGTGGGGCAAAGGTTATTTTTAAAATTATTGGTTTTATGAATAATAAAAAGGCAGGAAGGAAACTGGAAAAGCATCGAAGAAATACCATGCAGCGGTAATTTAATTGCTGACGAGATTTTAATCCGAGGGAAGAGTTTCCTGAAAAAAATAATAAAACATTTATTTATTTAGTTGTCGGAGTGAATAGTTTTCGCAGTGAAATGTTGCTTCCTTATACGTATAAATAAAAAATTAATTCAAAAAACGGTTTACTGAAGGCTTTCTGCCATGATCCCCCTATTGTTTTTTTTTGAAAAGTGTCTTGGTCTTTCCTGTTTAATAAAGATATGTTAGCATGGGAAATGCCGTACGTCCTGAAAGTACGAAAGTACTTGTGCAGAACACAATAGTGAAAAAAAATTACAGAAAGTTGCTTTATGGTGGTCAGCTGCACTTGTGAACCTATAAGTCAGGATTTTTCCCGATGCAACTTGAGACGCTGCTTGGTTTTACCCCTCCCAAAAACAGCTACTCGGTTTCACCCCTCTCAATCATTTTAGGCTCAGCCTTCAGCCTTAGTCCTTAGGCTTAGGCTTTGGCTTTGGCTTTGGCTCTTAGGCTCAGGTCCAAACCATTACTAATGATTCCAGCTTTTTTTAAAGTATGCTTTTACGTACCCCTAAAAGATTATTGGGAGGAGTAAAACCGAGTAGCTTTTGGGAGGGGTCAAAACGAGTAGCGTCCAACTTCAAATAGGTAGATCCTACCAATTTTTCAAAAGATTTATGGTGCTACTTGATTTTACCCCCCCCCCTGAATAGCTCCTCGGGAATACCACCCAGAACAAACGTTTTAAATATCTAAAATAACATTTTGAATAGTTTTTGTTGCTTCAAAAGGCTCACTAAATAAACAAATTGCATGAAAAAAAGAACGCTAGTTTTAGATTTATTTCACACATTAAAAAAACATACTTGCAATCCATTTTTCCCATACTATTTTGTTAGTGTAATTGCATAAATAAAAAAACATATAGCATCAATACACAAGTAAATAGTGCCACTCATTAAGAGTTGAAAAAGAAGATCCATGCAGAGAGTTATTATAATAAGCGAAATCTTCTATGTAAAAAACTGATATTGCATGACCGCTAAATACTGCGGTGTCTGTTCCAACCAAGTATACAGACCAATAGGCTACCACCGAACTCATGATCCAACAGAAAAATGTGCAAATGAAAGTAAATCTAGAATTTTATATGTTATGTGACGGAATTTTATTGCTTTTTCTAAAAAAATTATTTTTTATTTTGCACATAAAAACACATTAAATCTATCATTTTTCATTCGAAATTAAAAATGCTGAGAAAAATGCACTGAAGACCATCCATCACAGAGGGATGGAAGGCAGAAAATTTCGACAAAGTCATAGTTCTCTATTTGGAAGGGGAGCACTTGAAACATGTTTCTCACTTGAAGCTGAGCCCCCTCCTCGCAGTCAAATTAGCTTGGGGGGGGGGGGGAGGGACAAGGCAACTTTTTTTGGAAATTTTTGACTAAGTCAGGTTCAACTGACAAGAGAACCTAGCGAACTTGTTATTCACTCATAAATAAAAGTTTGGTCTCATTGTAGCCAATATGCGACTTTCAATCAAATTCGTTTAGATCTCGTGCCCATAGGAAAAAGCTGGAATGAGAAGGGTAGTAAAATATGGAAAAGCCACGGCGGGACCAAGGCACTTCTGAATTGGGTCACAGGCATAGCTGCACGCCGTCCAAAAAATAGCGCCAGCGCCAGCGCCGGCGCCGGCAATTTTCAAAATTGAGCGCCAGCGCCGCAAAAAGCGCCAGCGCCGGCGCCAGAGCAGCCAAATTGAAAAAATCGCGCCGGCGCCAGCGCCGGTTTTTTGAACGAAGAAAAAATCGCGCCGGCGCCAGCGCCGGCGCGATTTTGCTGGCGCCGTAAAAAGCGCCGGCGCACTCAAAAGCGGCTTTTCTACAAATTATTGACATGATTTTCAACATTTTTATTCCATATCAAATATTTATCAGGGCAGAATTAAAAAGAGCTTTTTTGATGATGATGATGCCGAGGCCAACAAATTATTGACGAGTACCTTGAAATGCTAGTTCAAAAGTTGAAGGCCAGAAAAATAGCCAAGGGAATGAAAAAACGAAACGATGTTCTTGAAGGACTTATTGAATGAAACACGTATTGTTGCATATTCAAGTGACACCACTAGAAAATTTTATTTTTTGAAGAAGTTTATAAATTAAAGAATTGCATGAACTTGTTTTACAACAACAATGACTTAATACAAAACAAAAAAGCGCCAGTTTAGCTATTCGTGAAAATTTGCGCACCGGTGCCAGCGCCGGCGCCAGCGCCGGCCTAGCCACAAAAAATTTCGCGAGCGCCGGCGCCAGCGCCGGCCTAGTCAAAATATTCGCGCCAGCGCCGGAAAAAGCGCCGGCGCTATGAGCGCCGGCGCTTAAAAAGCGCCGGGCGCCGGCGCTGGCGCTGCTAGCGCCGGCGCTGGCGCTGGCGCTCGTGCAGCTATGGTCACAGGTTCAAATACTATTGGGTTCACACCTTGTCGTCTTTTTTTCATTTAAGACCCCTGCTCTAATAATTTTTCAGATAGCTAAGCAATTGATGATCATTCTGACACGCAAACTTCTAAAAAAGGGGGTAAAAGTAAAATGTGCACCCAGTAGTATTTAAACCTGTGACTAAGTTATAAAGCGCCCTTGGTTTTTTATTTTTTACTAGCCTTTTCATGCCAACTTTTTGGCATATGGGCGCGAGGTTTCAAAAAATTTGATTGAGAGTTGCATACTGGATATGCCATAAGACCGAAGTCTATTTTAAGAGTGAAAAACAAATTTGCGAGGTTCCCGTGTAAGTGGGGGAGCGGCTTAGGTTCAGTTAAGCCTTGGAAAGTGGTTAAAAATGCTTGAAACAAATGATTGCGAAGATATTCTCGGATCATTTTTCATAAAAATCATACTCTATGCTATAACTTAAAAAATGCTTTTATTTCAAACTGAGCAATGTTTCACCTGAAACTAGATGAATGCTCAAGATTAAGCTTAGCTACAAATAACCTTTAGCAGTAAAAAAATTTCTGATCTTAGTACGAATTTTTTGTTTATGTTAGCACTTTTCTGCTGAAATTAAATTAAAAAGCATACTTTTGAGTCCAAATTTGTTTGTAGCGCATAGGTGAAAATATCGCACATGCTCTATTAACTGCAATTAAAAACACATGCACGTGGAAAGTGTAGAACATGAGACGAAACAAAAGTAAAAAAAATTTAGCGGAAACATCTAGGGTTTTGTTATTCAATATTTCGACTGCCAACCAAATAAATCGACACATAACAAAGACGTCAGAAATTTCCTGAAAGCAATAAGTTTTTTATTTAAAATTCCATTTTTAATAACCTTTGCTTTGGAATAGTTTTCACCAAAGATAAAACAAAAAAAATTGCCAGATACTCAAGCACCATTCAAAAACTTTTTTGTAAATTGATGACCCAATCGTTTTTCCATTTTTATTTACGTAAAAAGTTTAACTGAAACAACTGGAGTAATTTTTGCAATTTTGCACGCCTGTTGTTAATAGTTGTTTTGTACGTTACAAAGCATAGTAAAATGTTAGATGATTAAGAACTCAAAAGCGTGAAATTTCCTCATGAATTCGCTTACAAATGGAATAAATATGCAGTGACTCAAAACCGAGCGGAACCGGCATCGGGATCTGAAAAAGGGCAGGTAAATCGGAATTCCGTGCAAACTCCAGTGCTACTAGTTTAAAATGGTTAGTTTGTCTAGTTTAGGAAATATAGTAAAAATTTTGCTGCAGTTGGAGGGGCTGCCAGTTGGGTGTCGTTCATTTTTAATAACTGTGAAATTGCCGTAACATATAGGAGAAATTCTATATTGATCTGACTTAAGATGATAACTGTACAATGATAACTGTTTTTTAAAAGTGTCGACTACCTGGCCAAATCAAGTGTCGACAGGGTGTGCAATGGGCTTATCGAGGTGTCGGCTTATCGAGGTTCGACTGTATCAGGTGCCGGTATATGACAAGTGAGTTTACTGAATTTACTAGTACAGTCAAGCCTCGATATAACGTACCCCTTGATATAACGTACCCTTGACCTTTTGGTTGGATTCATTTCAAATTAGAATAAGTTCACCCCCGCTATAACGTACCCTTGATATAACGTACCCATTGATATAACGTACCCCTTGCAGGTAACACTGATATTTACAAAACCCTCGATATAACGTACCCTTGTGAAATTGGTGTGTTATATTTGCCAATCCAATACTGTTTCTGCTCTTTTTCTGATTCTGCAACATTTTCTGTAGTCATCAAGTTTTTTCATTTTTACGAAGGAACATAAACAGTGGGTAACGCTGCTATAGGTATGAGTAAAAGCTTATTCGATAGCCCAACTCTTGCTGAATCACGTAGTTAATGCCTTTTCGTCTAATCCAGAGAAGAATTCTTCTTACAGTCAAACCTGGATACAACACCACTCAAGAGAGCGACCATAGAGTGGTTTGTTTATCGAGGGTTCATTTGACTACATTTTAGTCAAAGCTGACCACATTGGTCCACTTTTTAGTCGTGTTATATCGGGATGTGTTGTATCCAGTTTCTACTGTAGCACAGGAAATTAAATATTATTATTTGGGAAAATATAGAGCAATTGAGTGTGCTTTTGGAAGTTTAGTTTTGGTTTAACCGACCCCCGTTAAAACTTACCCTATATCTTATCGATGGGTATATTTCGTGCAATCAAGTTCGGTATGTCCCCAGCACTCAAATTTGGTATACCCCAGCACTCAATCAAACAACAGGAGGACCAAGGAAGACGAACCCTTGATATAACGTACACCTGTCATCTATTTGGTTTATGCCCTCGATATTAACGTACCCCTTTACCCGGCCCCAGGGGTACGTTATATCGAGGTTTGACTTTACTCTAAATCTACAAGTAAATTTATCATCACCCAACCTTAGCAAAATTCCATAAAAAATTCCATTTACCTGGCTAAAAAATAGAATGAATATATGTTTAGATTTTGCTAGTCGATAAACTGCTACTATAGTGAAACTGTAAAAACATATAAATGACAATCCTGTGAGCAACAATATACTACCGAGACCGATCCTTACTTCTGGTGGTATATCGTTTTCCATTGAATAACTTATGATTTCCGATTCACATATATCTAAAGCGACTAATAACCTGCCATCAAATACTTCAAAAGAATTATAATATACAAATCAAATTTTTCCCAGCGATGACTTAATTTGTAATAAGAATTTATGAAAGAGCTTTCAGACGCACATAAATTTAAAAAAAATACAGCGATAAAAGCTCTATCATAAAAAAAAGCACGGTAATGAAATTCCTAATATAATTACAACCTTTGAATACATTACGAACGTTGTTGACTCGTGAAAAAATTTAATTATATAAGGTGATTAAATGAACAAAATACGACAAACAAAATGAGCAGCTTTAAACAGTTAGTATTTTGTTATGAGATTTTCGAGCAATTACGCTATTCGCAAACAGCTGACTCTAAACTTTAATGGTTATTCTCAAAGAGCAGTTTTTGTGAGCGGGGGGGGGTGTGGTTAATCATAACCGAGTAGGTCCGAAAATTGTTTTTTATTATACATATAACTTTTCAAAACAGCCTTTGCTGATTTTTTTGAGTTTTCACCGACCATAATGTTTTATATAGGCAAACGACACACCGTTCCGCAGCCCGGACACAGAGTTTTATTGTGAGCATGAAAGAAAATGCTGAGAGAAATTGATTCACTTCTCACCAGTCTGATAACAAACCATCCCTTTTTTTCAAAGAGTCGCTATTGACGGAAACACAGGAATTTTCAGAACACGTACTTCAGCCGAAATAATCCTAAAGGAAAGAAGAACTCACTCTCTATTGCCTTTCAATGAGTTATGGCCTCTTTTTAGATTAAACAATGTTTTCGTTACCAACGCACTTTTTAAATTACAAAGTACACAATTATTTACTAACAATATTATAATTCGCATTAGTGTTTGTGTTTACGTGAAGGGCAACATCTCGATATCAATAAAAGGGAAAACTTTTTAACTATTATCCGTTATATCAATGAAATCTGTGAAAAATGTTGGCTCGGTGCTAGAATCAGGAGTTTTTTTGGCCCTAGTAGACAATCGATAGTATTTTTCGCTTCGGTCCCCCTGTTGTTTTTTCATTGTGATTTTTTAAGATGAAGCAAGGGTAGGCCAGTAATTGTTTGTTGTTTATGTAAGCAAGTGTAGGCCAGTGTATGTTAAAACTGACTCAACAATATATTGAACTCATGTTAATTTCGTCTTTACATACGCTGGCCTACCCTTGCCTAAGCATGAAGCAAAAAAAATCACAAAAAGTACAGGTGGACCAAGCAAAAACAAACCCCTGATTCTCTTACAGGGCCATTTATTTTGCCTAAATAGTTCTTGTTTTTGGAGACTTAGCCTTACACAAAAGTTAGGCACTGTATGTTAGTCAGACTCAAACAATTTATATGCTTATTTCAAAGTTTGTTTCAACATGAGCTGGTCAAATATTGCCTAAGTGTGAATATTTCAAAAACAACTATGTTCTAATCAACAATCTACAATAAAGCGATAACTTCCAGTATATAAAATTTTTCATCTTTGCTTTGGAAGATACTAAACTTTATTTTAACATTCTATACTGTTAATTTCAAAACCAGAACTGAAAAATTCACCAGTTTTAGTGGTGCTACGCCTGTCTGACAATGCTGCGCGTATTGCTGCTGCTAGGCCTACCTACAATGACCTACAGCTTATATACGACATGTCAAAATTTAATGGAAGCTGCTTCTTTGTAAGTTTGAATACCATATTTCGACCATAGTAGCTTATATCCCCTGCCATAATTTTTGGCCACTTCCCTATCTAAACAGCCCTTTCTTCTCATTCAAGTTGCTTTTCTAGCCTTTTGTGGCAGAATTTTGACTTCACATCGGTTTTCGACCACTTCTAGAAAGTCGATTTTTTGGAGTGGGGGTAACCAAAACCAAAAATCACTCCGAAGAGGGGCTCCTTACACAGTGCCGAGGAGCATGAATTTTTCAAAGGCCAGTATATTTTTGTTGAAGGAGGGTGGGAGCGGTTGCGGGTGGTGGATATTGGAGGTAGTATATTTCAGTAGCGCTTTGAGGGGCTAGAGAGTTTAATGGTTTCATGTTCTATCGTGCCAACGGAACTCTTTTTTCTTAATAAACCTTTCTCTGGATAGACAGAAATTAATCCTGTTCGTTTAACAAGAAGATCAGCTCGCCTACAAAACGTGTGCATTGGAATATCTTTCATGCAATATTTTTATTTCAAAAAGTGTGCTTGAAAACTGCTTGAAAGGAAGACTTTTTATCTAATCAGTTATTACAGTTTCCTCACGTAAAATACAACCCAATCAGGAATCAATCTGATGCACGGGATATCTGCCTACAAAATGGTGGTGATTTGCCATCCTTTCACAGTGCCGAGGAACATGAATTTTTCAAAGGCCAGTTTATTTTATGTAGAGAAATGCAAACATGCTTGAACAAGCAGCTACTTTCCTCACCGTTGATGCTGCTGTTGTATTGGAGATTTATAGAGTTAATTCTTTCACCCTTTTTGTCAAGAAAGAGCCAGCCGCATTCGCAGCATGTACACACAACAAAATCCCGACTGAAAGGTCTTATAAAAGCAAGTATCGGGCTTGTCCATAAATTCACGTGAACTTGTACAAAACTCACAAGGTTTTTAAATGGGTTTCATAAGCTGTTTCTAATACAAGTAAAGTTGTCGAATCGAACGTTCGATTTCGAACAGTGTTCGAAATGTTCGAGATTTTTTCGAACGTTCGACTTCGAACAGAACGTTCATTCGAAAATTTTCGAACCCGAACTTCCAACCGAACGTTCTTTCGAGAATTTTCGAACTCGAACTTCGACGTACTGGCTTAGAATTACTGGCTTAAAATTATTGCTTAAAAATGTGTTTTGACCAATCCTAAAAATCTTGATTTTTGGGGGGGGGGGGGAGTATAAACCAGTAGTCCGATGATTGGGGGGGGGGGAGTATAAAACTTGCTGTTTGGGGGGGTGGGGAGTGTGGGGGCGGTTATAACTTATAAGACAGTAGCGCCCGAACTTCGAATCGAAGGTTCGTTCGAAAATTTGCGAATTCAAATTTCGAACCGAAAGTTCGATTCGAAATATAACAATTTCTGCCAATACCTTTAGTAAAACTTAGAATGAGTAAAACAGAAGAAATTTTTTGATGGGTTTTCAAAAATTGAAATTCAAAATGGCTGTAACTATTTTACCTCGCCCAATTACTGATTTACCCGCCAAATTGAATTTTCGGTGAAATACTGCAGTAAATTTGCGTTAATTCAGATTTTATAGTCAAAATGACTTGGATCACTCAAAATCCCACCCCCGAGTGGCCAGAAGCCTCTGAAAGTTGTTTTTTGGGGTTTACTAAAGGGGGGGGGGTAAACTTTTTGCGAAAAATCGATTGAGCGGATCAGATTTCGGGTCCGATGGGCTCAATCGCTCAGGATTCCACCCTTAACCATTTTCAACCATCTTAAACCACCCTAAACCATCCCAAACTGCTCCAGACCAGTATCTAACTACCCTAAATCAGTGCTTAGGTTGGTTTAAGATAGTTGAGAATGGTTAAGGGTGGAACAGGCATGTGCACGGGCCGAAAACGGCCGAAGCGCGCCCTAGATTTTCTCTGACTTTTTTTCAGACTTTTTAAAAAAAGTTTATACCATCTGATAGCTAAGATTTCAGGCTACAAAATGCTTTTTTCCGGCCGGGGTTGAATTTTTTTTGACCAACGGGCGGCTTTTTGGTCAAAAAAACACCCTTTTTCAAAAAAACGTGGTTTTTCTACCAAAAGCCGGCCGTTGGTCAAAAAAATTTCAAACCCAGGCCCGGAAAAAAGCATTTGTAGCCTGAAATCTTAGCTATCAGATGGTATAAACTTTTTCTAAAAAGTCTGAAAAAAGTCAGAGAAAATCCAGGGCCCGCTTCGGCCCGTTTTCGGCCCGTGCACATGCTGGGTGGAATCCTGAGCGATTGAGCCATCGGACCCGAAATCTGATCCGCTCAATCGACTTTTTGCAAAAGTTTACCCCCCCCCCTCTTTAGTAAACCCCC
>SADC01000281.1:0-207440 GCA_004194705.1 Ditylenchus dipsaci | reverse complement strand
GCAACGCATTGTTGAAAAATATTAATCAAAAATTTTCCATGAGCCACCTGTGATTCTAACACCGATTCGTGCTCAGCATGGTCGATTTACTATAAAACTACTCTTAAAACCAGTACTTTCAGTCAAATATTTAAATTCCTCTCGAGACAAATTTGAATTTTTTCGAAATCGATATTTTCCGAATTTTCGTTTTGAGTACCCAACTCAAAACAGGGAGATCCCCATGTCCGGGTCTCGTATCCGCCCATTTTAGCTCATTCGACGCGCAAGGAATGGCGCACAACAAATTTATGTTAACACGAATTTTTTTTCGCACCAAAAAAAGTTTTCCTTGATGAGAAATTTTCCAAAAAAGTTTTTGACCAGAAAATTTTTTTCGCCCAACCAACCCCAATTTTTATTAGCGCAATCGCGAGCCTTCATCCGGTTTCCTAAGTGAGGACACCAACTTTGAAAATTAAAGTTTTCAAAAAGTGACCTAAAAGTGAGTGTTTCAAACCAGAGAAAGCAGCGTCATAGTAAAGGTGGACTAGAAGGCGCGCCACCGCACATGCGGTGTCCAGCAGGTCGCTTCGCTCCCTGCTCCAAGCGCTGGCTATAAGTATTATTGATCTTGTTCGAAAGATACACAATGGTGCCGCTTCGCGGCACTTCGTTAGCGCCAAACATGGCACCACGTATGTGAGAAGGCACGCTGCGCCGATGGCGCATCAGCCTCAACTTCATCGCTTAAACTATTTCTAGCACAGTTATTCGAATGCAAAATGAAGATACGGAGAAGTTACAGAGTATCTGTATTTTCTCTGTATCTGTGTCTCATTATTTAAAAAAGATACAGAGAGATCTTCTCTGTATCTCTATCTTCTCTGTATATTTTTGTATCTCATATTGCGGTGATCGAAAAAAAATAGAAAAAGTTACATAGAATATAGAGATACAGAGAAGATACATCTTCTCTGTAACTTCTCTGTATCTTTTATTACAAACATATCACCGAGATACAGAGAAGTTACAGAGAAAATGTATCTTCTCTGTATCTTCTCTGTATCTTAAATACAAACATAATACTGAGATACAGAGAAGTTACAGACTTCTTTTAACTCAAACAACAAATTACACCAACAAAATACACTCCAAAATTACACTCTAACTTACTCCAACTTATTCCAACTTATAACAACTTAAATTGAAATTAAATTTACAAACACAAATGGTGCACGCTTGTGCCGCTTCGCGGCACTTCGTTTGCGCCGAACATTCTATAAGAACATTCATTCGTCGACTGCAGAGAAGATACACTGAAGATAGATTATGTCTGTATCTTCTCTGTAACTTCTTTTTTTTTTCATTCAAAAAGGATACAGAAAAGATACAGAGAAGATACAGATACTCTGTACCTGTTTATGGCAACTTTTTTTCAAAGCACAAATTTAAAAATCTAACACCGGATTCGTGTTCAGCATGGTCGATTTACTATAAAAACTTCTCTTAAAACCAGTACTTTGGGTCAAATATTCGAATTCCTCTCGAGACCACAAAAATATTATTTTGAAATTCAAATTTTTCGAATTTTTCGGTTTTCAGTACCCTCACCAAAAATAAAATCGCTCCATGGGTATCGACTATTTTTGACCAAACTTTTTTTGTTTGACGCGCCACATTCTAGCGCACAAAAAGTTTTAAGCGAACACGAATTTTTTTCTCGACCAAAAAAAAATTTTCCTTGATGAGAAATTTTCCGAAAATTTTTTTGACCAGAAAAATTTTTTCGCCTAACCAACCCCGATTTTTATTTAGCGCAATCGCGAGCCTCCATGCGGTTTCCTAAGTGAGGACACCAACTTTGAAAATAAAAGTTTTCAAAAAGTGACCTAAAAAGTGAGTGTTTCAAACGGCTTAAAGCAGCGTCATAGTAAAGGTGGACTAGAAGGCACGCTGCGCCGATGGCGCATCAGCCCCCACCTGTGTACTGCCCGAGAATCATCACTCAGGTATCACTTATCCAGTACTGGCCCGGAACAATACCAGAGTAGCGGCTCAGCCACTACTCAAGTAGCGGCAACCAATAGTACTGAAGTAGCGGCTGAGCCGCTAGTTTGGAACTGAGTAGCGGCTCAGCCGCTACTTGAGTAGCGCTGAGCCGCTTGTCTGGCATATGAGTAGCGGCTCAGCCGCTACTCAGCTATGGGGTTGAGTGTTGGTATGACAGATCAGAAATCTGTCATACCAACCATGAGTAGCGGCTGTGCCGCTAGTCATATGCCAGAGTAGCGGCTGAGACGCTACTTGAGTAGCGTCTGAGCCGCTTGTCTGGCATATGAGTAGCGGCTCAGCGCTACTCAGTTGGAGGGTTGAGTGTTATATGACAGATCAGAAATGTGTCATACCAGCCATGAGTAGCGGCTGAGCCGCTAGTTTGGAACAGAGTAGCGGCTCAGCCGCTACTTGACCACCTGAAAATAATTTTTGACCAAAATTTTTTTTATCTAAAAACCCGTGATTCTAACACCGGATTCGTGCTCAGCATGGTCGATTTACTATAAAAACTACTCTTAATACCAGTACTTTAGGCCAAAATTTCAAATTCCTCTCGAGACAAAATTTGAATTTTTTTGAAATCGAAGATTTTCCGATTTTTGGTTTTTAGTACCTTCACCAAAAATAAAATCGCTCCATGGGGATCGACTTATTTTGACCAAACTTTTTTTTGTTCGACGCGCCACATTCTAGCGCACAAAAAGTTATGTGACACAAATTTTCTGTTTAGTTCAAAAAATTTTTTTCTTGATGAGAAATTTTCCAAAAATTTTTTTTGACCAGAAAAATTTTTTTCGCTCAACCAACCTCCGATTTTTATTAGCGCAATCGCGAGCCTTCACCCGGTTTCCTAAGTGAGGACACCAACTTTGAAAATTAAAGTTTTCAAAAAGTGACCTAAAAAGTGAGTGTTTCAAACAAGGGAAAGCAGCGTCATAGTATAGGTGGATTTTCTCATCCTGAGTACCTTAACCTGGTTATCCTTTTCCCGGGCACCTCCATCTGAGTACCCGTCCTTTTTACTTGCGTCCGAGTGGTTCTGACCTGGGTACTCCTCACTTGAGTACCAGCACCTGGGAACCCGCTGCTGAGTTTCCACTACTTGAGTAGCACTACTTTAGTACTGTTCTTCTATGTAAAAAAATAACCGACTTTCTCAAAAACATTAGCTCTAAATGGGATTCCAAGTCGTAATTTCATCCAAAAATCCACCTAGAAAACCGCTGAGTTCCGAGCTTGTCCACCCCTTACACTTGTGTAAACCCACTGTTTGACAGCTCATTTTGTGGCGGAGGATTTCTTTTTTTACTATTGACTCTTTCGCATAAATTAGCTCAATATCAGTTTTAAAGTAAAAAATGTCTGCGTCTCGACGACGCAAATGGCGCTTCAGTGAGTACCGTATAACTACAGTTATCGTTTTTCAAATTTGCTTTGCTTTTTCAACCTTAATATTGTTAATTTTTCAAAACGGACGACCACTCATTTTGTAGAGCTTCACAAACTCTACAAAATGAGTGGTCGTCCGTTTTGAAAATAAACAATATTGGGGTTAAAAAAGCTAAGCAAATTTGAAAAACGTTAACTGTAGGGTGCCCGTTTAATGGAGGTTATACGGTACATAAAAAAATTCATATTTTTATTTCAACCAGATTGTGATGTAAGGACAATCTTCGAACTTTTTTCAAAAAAATTTCTAACCTTGAAGGAGCTTGAAAACCTGATCATAGAGATTTAAAAATGAAAAGCATTTGGGGCCTCAAAAAATTGTAAAACTTTGTAAAAAGGGGGGTCTTTCCAACACTAATGAAAATTTAAAAACCTATGGTCTGTCGAAGTAGGCAAGAATGATGATTGCATACTAATACGTAAAAAACATTTAATTTATTATTTATTATAAATTTTGCAGGACTTCTTCTTCCCAAATTCAACCATTGGTTAGGCATGGTACTGACATTCGAGAACACTGATGTGAATAGTACTGTGGCTACAGTTAGATATACTGACAATAGTCTGGTAGACTGGGCTAATCCAATGGCACCCGATTTCAGGGTCTGCCTTTCGACATTCTAAAATTTCAATAAATCGTTTGACGTGACTCTGTATGAAAAAAATGTAGATGCTAGAATTTTGGCGCTACACTCGAAAGTCTAAATAACAAACGGTCGGAAGACCTAGCTCAGCCGTGTGTTATAAAAAACTTTTTGTAATGAAGCTTGTCGATATTTCGCAAAGCTTATTGTTTTGAGTCTTTTTTACAAGTTTTTTCGGCGGATTCGTGTTCAGCATGGTCTAGTTGCATATAAACGTGCTCTTATTCTCTAAACTCACTGTCATTTAAAATTCATCTTAAGACAACAAAGATTTGAACGTGAAATAATTTTAATTATGACAGTTTAAAAATTGGTTATCTTGAGTGGAATTTGAGATAGGACAGCGAGTTCAGAAGATAAGAGTAGTTTTATAAGAAAATAGACCATGATAAACACGGACCCGCCAAGAGAACCTGTAAAAAAAGATTCAAAACAAGAAGTTTTGCAGAAATCTCCCATACCACATTGACTTTTGACAACATTTATTTAGTTCGGCTCTCCGCCATGGTACAATTATGAGGAGGGTAGAGTTGTGGACGGCGTAGCTGTAACAGATGAGCCAAACAATTATTTCCAAACAACCAAAGCATTATGCATAAATATGCTCATGGACCCAAGAGTTATAGTTGGATGGCAAACTAATAAATGTAGTAATTTGTACCGCGTTATTTGCAAGAAGCCAGCAGAATGATCAACTTCAGCGCAATCAATTTAATGATTAAATGATTTCAAAAAGCGACTCTTATAAATTCCATTTATTTTGTTCATGTTTTATTAGTTTTCTTTATCATAAATATCGGTACGAGTCGAAATTCACAATAATTTTGTACAGGAACCTTAAAGAGGTCGGGCCATTCCAAATAAGTCTTATTCAAAACGGGCTAACTTGAAAATAGTGCTATTTGAATTGGCTCAATTTTGAATGGGCTAATTTGCTAATAGAAATATTGACCCTGGTATAGGAAGTCCTTCAAGCAGCTCCTCCATCCCTCACCCATGTTTTTCATGAAATCGTAGTAAAAAAATTACTCAAATACAGGGTGTCCCATCCGGAACAGTTTTGCTTTTCTCTCCAACCTTTTTCTTATTTTATAATACACTTAATAGCTGATCTAAAAGCTCTAATTTCACCATTTTGTAACCGAAAAAAAACCTACAAATGATTCAGAATTAGATGAGATATGACCATACACTGAGAAGTAGAATTTTTACAAATTTGACGAGAGATTTAATGATTTTGACGGGTGTTTTCGATTTGAGCCGAAAAAATGACATAATTGTTTCTTTTGTCTTTTCTGAATATGAGCCATGAATTGGTCAAAATAAGTGCTATAATTGATTTGTAAAAATGGAGTTGCACGTCACAAAAGTTTCAAAGATATGTGAATTTCAAAAAAGCGTTATTACCCGTATTACAAAAAAACTAAAGGACACGTAATAAATGTGCCTTCTTTCGGCTGAAAAGTTCTTTCTTTTTTCTCTTTAGTCACAACAGCAAGTATATTAGGAATTTCTTTAAGTGATAATGCCATCATGTAGTTTTGCGCTTCTGTTGTCTGACAGCGTATCATTTGTCGCAACATCGTAAATTTAGCACGCAAAGGTGAAAATTTGAATCGAATCATTTTTCCGAGTTGCTTCATATTTCGAAGCGTCATTGCTAGCTTTTGCAAATATGTTGCAACAAAAAATGCGCTTTTAAAAACTAGAAGAGAGTGTGATTATTCCACTAGTGAGCTTATTCCATTAAAAAGACCATCCGAGTATCGTAGTGTGCAAAGTCTTACTTCAAAATAAAATCTCTTTTTTTTATTCAATAAAAAAAACTTACATTAAATCATTTTGCGTTATTTAAAGTCTTACTGTAAAAAAAACTGTTTATTTATTCAAAAAAAAGAACGTACATTTAATCATTTTGCGTTATTTAAAGTCTTACTGTAAAATAAAATATGTCTTTTTATTCAAAGTCTTACTGTGAAATAAAATCTGTCTTTTTTATTCAAAAAAACTTACATCAAATCATTTGCATTACAGTCGAACCTCGATAGTAGACCCCCAAAAGTTCGTTCCCTAGTTGGGTCCGACACTTTTTTAGCCTGATTTTCAAAGCTTTTTTTAAATTCTGTTTTGACAGTCTGGTCGCAAATATCGTGAGGATTCCGACTTTGCCGATCGTTTTTCAAAAATCAAATATTTTTGGCTCAAAAAAGCAAAACCTCGATAGTAGATACCCTTTTTTAAAAAGAGGGGTATCTACTATCGAGGTTTTGCTTTTTTTGAGCCAAAAATATTTGATTTTTGAAAAACGATCGGCAAAATCGGAATCCTCACGATATTTGGGACCAGACTGTCAAAACAGAATTTAAAAAAAGCTTTGAAAATCGGGCTAAAAAAAGTGTCGGACCCAACTAGGGAACGAACTTTTTGGGGTATCTACTATCGAGGTTCGACTGTATCTAAAGTTTTACTGTAAAATTAAATATGTCTTTTTATTAAAAATAAGTGTATATGAATAGCCGTTGTCGCGCTATTCAAAATCTTACTGTATTTTTTTTATTACATATGCACCAAAAAAAATGACCAACATCTGAAAAATTAAGGAAAGTTGGTTTTGGTTATTTTTTTGGTTTTTTAAGAATACCATATCTCAAACCTCAAATTTAAAAAAAAGGGTTCTGTAACATAATTTTTTTAGCTCTTGAGCTGCGCTACAATATGATGATAAGATGTTGCCGTAATGCTTTCAATTCAATAAAACATTTGACCAGTTAAAATGATAAAAACGCCGGTGAACTTCTTAAAATGATCTGAGAACTGTTTAGAGCTAAATGATAACTTGACTAAGACAATCAAGATAATTTTGTATGCCACTAGAAGGAGGATATTTAGGGCTACCATATGGTATCAATATATAAAATATATGATGAGAAAACATAAATATTATACAGGTTTGAAATCAGTCACGAACTTATTGGTCACCGTCAGTACTGGCCAGGCCCTGAGCCTAAGGCCTTTAGACCTAAGCCCTGGAGGTATACGACACGAGGGTTTGTTCTGAGAAGAAGGTGGAGTGTGGTTGGGGGGTGGTTGTATTTGGCACTAGCGCCAAATTCGAGTAACCTTGGTTTTGTCAGCAATTCGTGTTAATGATATCTAAGCTAATAAGCTTTAAAAGGTACTGATACTCTTTTTTGTAAAACACTATCGAAGGATGTTGCAAAGAAAAATTGTAGATGTTTCAAGAAGTGTCAGTTATTTCACTTCATTTCGCGCTTCACTGATTTGCATATATTATAAATAAAATACCCATAGTGACTCGCTCTTTTTTAGAAGTGCTTTACTATTATTTCTTAAATTTCTAGGTCAATAACATTTTTTAAGTGAAAAAAGATAAAAATCTAGACAACAGAACAGCGTTCAGAGTTCTCTTGTCTGGTTCTTAGAATATTCACGTAATATTTTTCAGAAAAGAATCAATTTGTTCTTTATATAGTTTGTTTGTTATTTATAAAAAGGTTGGCCCTATTGACCTTCACGGGGCATTATTTCTAGCTTGGTCCACCCTGTTGTTTTTTCTTCAAAAATGCCTTGCCGCTCCCCCTGTTGTTTTGAAGGTCATTATGGTTGAGGTGATCATGTTAACCTTTTATGTTAACCATAATCGCCATGAACATTATAACCAAAATGTCAGCATAAACATAATTGACAGGAGGACCAAGGCATTTCTCAATAAAAACCAACAGGGGGACCGAGCCAAAAATAAGGCCTCGTAAAAATCAATAGGGCCAAAGGTTTTTATGAAAAGTCCACGAGGAAAACTGCAGTACAGTTTTAAGTATAGATTAGAAACTATGGTACAGTTTTATTAGTCTTTCTAAGAAAACTGTGGTACAGTTTTAAGTACAGATTAAAAACTATGGTACAGTTTTATTTATCTTTTTAAGAAAACTGTGGTACAGTTTAAAGTATAGATTAGAAACTATAGTACAGTTTTACTTATCTTTCTAAGAAAACTGTGGTACAGTTTAAAGTACAGATTAAAAACTATGGTACAGTTTTATTTATCTTTCTAAGAAGACTGTGGTACATTTTTTAATATAGGTTAGAAACTAAAGTACAGTTTTATTTATCTTTTTAAGAAAACTGTAGTACAGTTTTAAGTATAGATTAGAAACTAAAGTACAGTTTTATTTATCTTTTTAAGAAAACTGTAGTACAGTTTTAAGTATAGATTAAAAACTATGGTACAGTTTTATTTATCTTTCTAAGAAGACTGTGGTACATTTTTTAATATAGGTTAGAAACTAAAGTACAGTTTTATTTATCTTTTTAAGAAAACTGTAGTACAGTTTTAAGTATAGATTAGAAACTATGGTACAATTTTTTCTAAGAAAACTGTAGTACAGATTTTAGTATAGTATAGATCAGAAACTATGGTACAGTTTATTTATTTTATTTGTTTTTGTAAGAAAACTGTCGATCAGTTTGAACTGCGAAGTGGAAATATTAGGCGATTATCTAAACCAGTGCTTGTTTTTTTGTACTCGAAAATTTCACCACTTTTTAAGCCTTAACAAGTCGTTAATCAATTATTTGAAAAATAACATTATATTTTGTATTAATTTATTGGCTATCATCTTCTTTTTCCAGTGCACGGAAACTTTTTTATGTCAAAAATTTAAAACGCTTCGAGTAAAAAAAATATTTATTAACAATGCCCTACCTTGTACTTTGAGCTTTAACAATGCTGACAATTGAACTCATCAAATCTATATATCTGAAGAGACTTTGTGAATTTCGTCGTTCATTATTATACTACAATCTTTGCAATAATAAAAATTATTCATACTTCCACATATATTTTATTATAATTGTATGGATCTTTTGCTATTTAAGATCTGACATCTTGCTGAGTCATCTATTTATAACACGTTCATTTTATACCCTACAAGCAAATCGTATGTTACCTGTGACTCAAAACTTTTATTTCATAAACTTGACCAAATTATTTTTATTAACACTAGCATTACCGTGGGTCAATTCTGACCCGAGATTGATTTTTGACCTAATTATGACCATTGAACTTATCATTATATATTGATGTATATAATATTTTTGTAGCATTTTAAATGCTTTTTCCTGAAGTACCAATGATTACCCCAAAAGTGATAACTCCGTAAAAATTTAGCTATTTTTTTAACGGTAATTTTTCTAAAATCGATCTTTGTAAAAGGGGAAAATTAGTACGGTAAACGATGTTGGTTTAGCTAAATAAATTTATAGAGCCAGAGCAGTTTAAAAAGAAGTTTGATTCGAGATTCCGGTAATGTTAGGGTTAAAATTACAAAAAAAATTCGTCATTAAATCGTTAATCTCCCTGAAGGATTTTAATTTAACTTCAAGCAAACGTTTGATAAAACTCTTGATTTTCGTTTTTTAAATGTTATAAGCTTTAATTTGTTGGTTAAGGACGATAAACTCAAATCAAACACAGTTATTGCTGGTTGTTTTCGTATCATAATCGCCATCTCAGAACTTCGATTCTGTTTTCATTTATAGTAAGCTGGTTTTAAAAGCTGCATATGCTGCTGCGAAAAACTATTCAATTTATTCCATTTTTTAGAGAAAAAGAAACCCGGAAAAGCATACTAAACATACTTTCTAAGCAAAATAAAATTAACCGTTCGGCGCTACTTGTTCACTTGGGGAGTCTGGGGGAGGGGAGAGTTTGTGGTGGCTCGCAAATCATGTTTGAACGTCTATTCAGTAATTTTTATGTGCTGATAACGATAAAAAGGGCTCTATGTGCATTCTCGCATCTAGAAAAAGAAACAAATCCTCACCAATTAAATAAATAAAATTTATTCTCTGAAAATCTTGAAAAATCTTTATTTATACTTTTAAAACATTTTAAAAAGTCGTTGTTAAACTTTTTTTAACTTTTTTAAATTAGGTTTGGCGTCGAGAACAAAAGCACAGTTGTTACATTGGTCAACTTAGAAAAAACCACACAGATTAGAAATCTTAAAGCTAAATGCGTTTTTGAAACAAACCATGGAAATTTATATAGCACAAATGCAGAAGTTTACCCTATTCACGATGAGCAAACATCAGAATGTCGACTGCACAACTTTAGAATTGTGTGTCATGCAGCTCACAAGATGCAGCTTGGATCGAGCATTGCTCTTCGCTTGCGCAATACAATTCCGTTAAAGGTAAGCCAAAAGTATGAGAAAGCGTATGTTAGGACGAACTAAAAAAATATATTAAAAGGGTGACTGTAAAAAAACTTTTTTGTTTCTTTTCTCTTTTGTTGCTTTTTTCAGCCTTCAGTTAAATAAGGAACTAAAGAGTTTGAACCGAAGGCTGGAAAAAGTAACAAAAGAAAAAAGATACCTAGGAGCTTAAACCAAGGACTTTAGGATTCCAAAAAATATATTAAATATATTAATATATTAAAAAAAACTGTGAAAAAAATCGTTGAAAATTTTTCTACCAAAATATCAGTATGACCACAGGTTGAGAAAGGTCTTAACGAGTGATGGCTTATCCCAGCCTAAAGCTTTAACTAAGCTCTAAAAATAAGAAGAACAGTGCTAATTAGTATTTTAATAGAAGTTTAGCAGTACAAAAAAAGTTCAGTAGTTCAATGGAAAAATTCAATAGCCTACTAAGAGCTATAATGGAGGAGGGAGGAATTTTAAGGGCTTTTTTGCTGTTTCTACCATGTTATTTAACTTGGACCATGGCAAAAAAGACTCTTTAAGCATTTTATGATTAAGAGCTATATCGGAAAATAAAAACAATTTTCAAAAAAAATAATTTGCGGCCACAAACTGACTTCTTTCAAGAGATCAAGAGAACAAGGCTACCCATTAAATATAAAGTCTATGGAAAAATTTGACAAAAAGTTTATTGAGAAGTAGTTGTATCCAAGTACAGTCGACACTCTACATAGCGGACCCGGATAAACGGAGTTTTTATTTGTTATAGAGACCGTCTGTGATGTAAAGCGTCGATTTAAGTCAGATTATACATTATTATAAATCGGGCAAAATTTTTGCCCTTACAAAAGGCTGTCCATTATGGAAAGGGTCCGTTATGGGGAGCATCGACTGTAGTACTGACTCCCAAGTTAACAACGGAGGGACCCTGACTGTAATTACGATAATTTCGGTAATTTTTTGCGCGTATTTCTGTAGTAAGCCATAAATCCTTGGTTCTCAAAATTTCAGGAATGATCCATGGCCCATTTGTTACTCATAAAACCATGATGTGGGTATAGAGTGGTTTTTTGATCATTGAGCGACCCTTGTACCACTTTTGTGGATCTTCACAGCTGGGGAGCCAGGTTTTCCAGTCTTTTGGGCACGCTCTATACTGGGCACTAGTATGAAGAAAAAAATTGTCATCGAAGTTCCCCCAGGTCACAGTCAGGATCCCTTTCTTATAAGTTTTTTCAACTCGCATTTTCTGGCAAAAATGATCTCGAGGTAACTGTAAAATTGTTTTTAGCGTGTCAAAACACTTATTGATAAGCATAATTTCGCTTCTTAGGAGTGGCCATCAGCTTTTAAAATAAGTTTGTTACAGCTTCCATTAACACTAGTCGACAATGTCAAGCGAAAATTTGTGGTTTGTCCAGGAAGAATGTTTGCCTTTGACCAATGGCATTTGTTTTTGACTGGTATGGAAATTACCGGCTCTATAAGGTGAAATATTACTATCAGTTTGAAAAAAACGCAGTTTTCTAGGTGGATTTAGTTGTGATATACATTCAAAGTGTAGATCTAAAAGTCTACCGACTAATGAAATATTACAAATCTGATGGTCTAGTGCAATTTCGGCACAGCTTAAGAATGCCTGAAAAATTGCTTACCTTAAACTATAACCCTAATGCAGAAACTACATGGAATAATCAACTGATCAATTTTAATGATTGCTTGTATGAATTCAGAGAAAGCGCAGATTTTATTGCTTTCCCTGATTGGGATGAACTTATAGTGACTGAGCAAATGAAGCCTTTGGCAAATATTTTTCAAGAGATTGTAAACGAAATTCCCAATGCAGCATCTTTTTTGTTTGAAAGAACCACTGGAAGCATGCAGAAATTAGGTGATTAGATTTTGATTTTATATTCAATTCGTGACTCCAAATCAATATTTTTATAAGATGAAAGACATTTTTCAAAAAGCGTAATTTTATCCAAGGCTTATAGGGTTTTGAGTACTGAAATTCAATCTTCTTCGCCAATTATCCACCACCGAGGCAAGCACTTCTTCCTATGCTTCTTGCAGTGCGGTCTTGAGTTAAGCGATTCCCCTATGGCGTCTGTTGTTCACTTTTGCTTCCAGAATACCACAGATTGAGTCCCCAGCTCATTGAAGCACTTCAGAGTTCGATGCACATTGCTCTTGTCCAAATGAAGTTTCCTTGCGATTTCCGTGATAGTCTTTCCTCTTTGACGCATTGCACTACTTCAATTCGTTGATCGTCGGGTGCCATGATTTCTGGAAAAACAAAAAAGTAAAAAAACTATCTTGTATGGAATTTACGTAGAAAAAAGCTGGTAAAACTGCTTTCATTCATAAAACGAAATATGGTTAAAAATTTTGAGTTTAAAAAAGTTGTCAGAATTTTTTACGCACCCTGTAGAATACCTGGATCTTCTATAGAAACAAACACGCAGCTTTTATCTTTCAAGCCATATTTACATTTAGAAAACATGAAAAGTCACAAAATCTATGACATTTGGAGAAACAGTGTAAGATACCACACAATTGTGCTACTTCCGTCTAGAAAATTAGTGGTGAGACCTATGTTGACTGACGGACTGCAAATTCATTTGGCAGCTGCTTGGAAACAAGGCTTTGTGCAGTACATAATTCCACTTAACAAAACTTTTATGATTCACGCCAGAGATCATACGGTAAATAAGACTCAGCACCTTTCTACTAATGTGATTTTTTATCCTTGGCTCATCCGGCTTACTTTTTTGAAAATTATTTAGATGTTAGGTAAAACTTTGTACAATTTTTGTACAACATTAACGTCTCAATATTTTTTGATATATTTCTTGACTATTCTCAGTCTAAGCCATAAATCGCTTTATCGGTTTTATTTTATTTGCCAAGAGAAACCCGGTTTTCGGTTAACCGTCCAATTGGGATCCAACCCCAATCGAACCCTACTTTTTATTATCAAATCACACGAGGAATCTGAAAAAAGCACAAAAATTAGAAAAAAAAAGTGTTACAAAGAAATCGTGCAAACAAACATAAATAAACCTTTTTCTATGGGTTTTTTCCTTTTCCATTTCGAGTTTTAGGTCATTTTTTGAAGAAATTTAGAAATTCTGATATTGATGATTCTAATCCACTTTTTAATTTTTCAAAAGTTTGTTCGACAACACAACACTGGATTTTTGACAAAATATGGCTCTGAAAACGATATTTAAAAAACACAAAACTTTGGATAATCCTTTTGTGTCGAAACTATCTACTTAACAGCTTTCAGTTCTTCCTTGAAGAATTTCAAAATTTTGAAAAAAAGGGAAGACGCTTTTTCAAAAACGGTACTTTAAGTAAAAATGAGCCCTAGTCTCTCTCGAGCACACAATAACTTTGCCATTTAAGGAATATTTCCTGCCTAAAAAGCTGCCTTACATCGATGAAATGTTTAACAACCTTAAAAACTTTTCAAACCAGCACAAATTGAGAAATTTCATTACTAATCTTCCTAAAAAAGAAAAAATGCTTGACAATTTCAACAAATGTCTAGGAGTGGAAGGAAATCAGTGGCTGAATATTTTTCACAAAGTAGAGAAAAGAAAGAGAGACGCCGACGGGTCAGCCTGCTACTCATTTTTCCAGTGTGACATAGGAGAAATAAAACATGATTGCATCAATGTGGAGACTAGCTGGACAACTTCTTTATTTAACGGTGTTAGCATTTCTATTCTAGACAGTGCTAAATTTGTAGAGCTTGATCATTGTTCTTATTAGAATAAATTGCATACAGCCAAAAATCCCATTAACGTAATCGCAAAAAGTTCGTTCCCGCCTAGAGCATGACACTTTTTTAACCTCAATTTTTTTTAATTTTAATTTTTCTATTTACAGTCCGGCTGCAAATATCGTCAAGTTTCTAATTTCACCGATTGTTTTAGCAAGAGAAAAGTTTTTCGACCTTAAAAAAGCAACTCTCATTTGCGTAACATTTTTGAAAAGCATTAGGTTAATGGGAGTTTTTTCTTTAACAAAAAATATAAAACACTTTGAATAGTCATAAGTTTTTTTTCATGGCTTAATATCTTGCAAAGCTGTTTATTGCGTTTTCTTAACTCTCACGAGCTCTATTGATTCCTTTTTTTTAGATTTTTTATTTTCACACAAAATCTCGAGATCGAATTCCAAATTTTCCAATTTTGGGGAGATTGAAAAATAAGCGCAGCGGAACGCCTATTAGAGGAAATACGGTAGCTAGATTTTAGCGCGGATTTTTGATGGATGTTTGTGTTTGAACCCAATTGGAGGCCAATTTTTGCAAAATTATGTCGAAAATCTTTCCAGAACCCTAAATTTCTACTTCTCAGCTCTCTTTAAGCATAAGAGCGTGAAGATGAGATGGCTCTAAGAAAATGTTTTTAAGTCCCTCCGAATCAGAGGTGTGCGATTTCAAGGCCCGAACAATCAGAAAAGTACCCGAACCACCAGGATGGGGCTCAAACTACGTGGGTACCTCCCAACCACCATGATGGGAGCCGGACCACTAGGATGGGGCCCAAACCACCAGGATGGTGCAAGAAGCACGTGGATACCCCACAAACAGCAGGATGGTACCTGAACCACCAAGAGAATACCCAAAGCACCAGGATCAGGCCCGAACACCTTCAAGACCCCATAATGACCTATTGTGCCCACATTACCTGGAAACCCCTCAACCACCAGGAAAGAACCTTAGGAGGAGGCTGGAGGAGGATACGCAGTAAAAGGTATTCTCCCTTTATTATGTGATGGATCGATATTTAATGAAATTTTAAAATACGATATTGTCCCTAGTTTTTAGATACCGGCTCAACTTTTATTTGTTTGATATATAATGTCAAAAACGCGATTTTAGCTTGGTCCAACTTTTGTTTTCGGGTTTAGTCTGCAGACGACTACTATGTTACATATATCGTTACGTAACTTTATAAAAAAATATCATATCAAAATAAATGTGTCGAACAAAATCAGTTAAAAATAAATTAATTTGTTAAGTTTTTAAATAAAATCTTTCATTGTTTTTCGAGTTCATCATACTGCCGGCTTCTTGCAAATAACACGAAAAGAATAGCTACAGTCATTGGATTGCCATCCACCTTCAATTCTTGGGTCCAATAGCATGTTGGTACAATATGAAAATGGAGTCTTTTTTTGTAAATAGTTGTTTGGCTCGTCCGTAACTTCTGCACCCTCTTCCACATCAATCCATGGTTCGGAACCAAACTAAACAAACTTCTCAATGAATGAAGATTTCCATTCTAAATGGAAATGACTCGTTTTACACGGAAAAAAGACGAGAACCAGCAACTTTTTCTTTTTCGAAAAATTTTTTGACTCAAGTTTTTCGTCTAACTTTTTAACCAATTTTTTGCTGAATCAATTTTTTTTGGGACTAGTTTTTTTGTCTCAATTTTTTATTTAGTATTTTTTGAATTTGAAGGAGTCGCGACATTTTTCGCCTAAGTCAAATGTTAGAACATGAATGGGTGCACATTCTACATTTTCACTTTACTTTATTCACAAGTTCAGTGTCACAATTGTCCTTAGGCTCCTAGTTACTGAATGAGAAACTAACTGCTCAACACAGGGACAAATTTAAAAAATTAGAGTCAAAATGAGGTGTAAATTCAATAGCATTCAAAGCCGTCACGTAATTGATGCGTATCTAAAGCCCCTTTTCAATTTGAAAATGCCTTGTGCACTATTATCAATTGTCAATAGTACTTTAAAATCCTCTAGGTGATTTATTAGCTGCCAAATTGTGAAAAAATCTAATATTATTTTTTTATAAAAATAAAATATTTTTTTACTAAAAAATAACTGTTCACAGTTGATAAAAAAGTGGCCATCCGGAGTGCGGTAGTGCCTGCTTTGCTTCTGTGGTTTTTCAACGGGTGTACCGAAAGCAGATTTCTCGGCGGATTTTTAAGTCTTATCTTTTTTTAAAGGACCATGGCGTGTGCAAAATTAGAATTGGCAGGGGACACTTCTCTTTGGTCTTTTCCTGTACTTTTTGGAGGTATTTCGAACGACTACAAAGATTACACTGCCAGACCAAAGAGAAGTGCCCTCAGCCAATTCAAATTCTGCACATGTCGCTGCGCGCAAACACCGTGGTCTTTTAATGTTGCGACCTTCTCTTTTTTATTTTAATACTTTTTTGGAGCCCTGCATCTCCTCTTTCAAATAGCATATTTAACTTACACGGGGAGTGCACAACGTTAAAGGTGGCGTTCAGACAAACTTTATACACCAATCGAAAGCTTATGGCATGCCTATTACTGCCTCATTGGCCGATTTTCCTGCCTACGCGTCTAGGATGAGAAAATCGAGTTTGAAATATAAGATACTTGTTGTGTAGACCATGGTCAAATTCTGAAAATTAACTCTCCAGTGAGTGATTGGCGCAGTGGATGTGATTCGAGCTTTGTTTTTAAACGTCGCAGGTTTGATCCCTAGTACAGGTACTTGTTTAATTAAATTTTATTTTTTCAAAATCTATTTTCTCATACTTTTTCGATTATTTGTAAAAAGTACATTTCAAGCCATAATATTTTGTTTCCGAAATGCGACAACACTACGGTTTAAATATGCCTGCCAACATAGATATCAAATCACAGATATAGATGGCGTAATTTGAAAGAAAAAAAGGGTGAGTAAAAAAATTAATTAAACATGACCCATGCTGGGGATCAAATCTGCGACGTTAAAAAACAAATCCTGAATCACATCCACTGGGCCGCTCACTCACTTATCAATGGAGAGATAATTGCAAAACCTGGCCTTACTCTACACAACAAATATCTTACATCTCAAACTAGATTTTTCTCATCGTAGACGTGTCGGCAGGAAAATCGTCAAGTGAGATAGTAATATGCATGCCATGAGCTTTCGATTAGTGTATAAAAGTTTTTTTCTGAACGCCACCTTAAGGTTGTGCACTTATTGTGTTAGCTTGATTATTTTGGATAATTCACCCTTGGCTCCAAACACTTGTCATGTCACCAGCGTTTTCCTAACTTTAACTGGCCTTTCAGAATGACCTCACACGTGTGTAGAGCCAAATGGTGACTTACTCAAAATAATCAATCTAGGCAATATGCCATGCGAAAGAAAAGATGCAGAACTACAAATTGGTATTTAAAGGTACATGGTCACCTGTTCTTGAATTTTTCCCCGGGAATTCAAAAAATTTTCCGAATCATTGAACTTCTGTACAGATTTTTCAACTTGGAATCTTGCAACTAGAATTCAGTTTCAGGCATAGTTTTGTTAGAAACTAAGCTGGAAAATCTGTGCAGAAGTTCAATGATTAGTAAAATTTTTTTGAATTGACGGGGACAAAATTTGTAACAAATGACCATGCTCCTTTATAGAAAAGAAATAAGATCACAACATTAAGGAAACACAGCTTTGAAAATCAGTCAAGAACTTTTGTTACACCCGTTAATACTTTACGAGCTTTTTTATCCCAATTTTTTGGCAGATTTGATTTTAACTTTGCATATTATCAAAAAAACTGATTATTTTGTTGCACTTACAGCAAAAATAGAAAAAAAACAAACCCTGAAGCCTTGTCCCATTGGATTAGCATAGTCTAATAGACTATTATCAGTCCATTTAACTTTAGCGACAGTACTGTTGATTTTGGTGTTCTCGAATTCGATTACCATGCCTAGCCAATGTGAAAGGACTGGAAGGAGAATTCCTGCAAAATTCATGCTATTAATATCGGGAGAAGTTTTTTAGTATGCAAAATAATTCTTATCCACTTCGCAGTCAACTGTATAGACTAGATATATAAAGGCAATTCTACAGTTATTAATGCACAGTCATCGACGAGGGGACAAAAACTGACTTAGGACCTATAACTGAACGTTGAGCGAAGTGGATAAGAACAATAATAGGAGCGTCTGTTGTGGCAATTCTAGAGGCAACTCCAACATTTTGATTATTGAGTGATAGTACTCTTGATGCGTCAGTGTGCTTTGTTTAAAACAGCATGCCCGTCGCCTGCGGAAATTTTTGAAGGGTGTCGCACTTTAGTGAGAGTTGAACTGTGTAGCGAGACTTGACTGTATAGCAAAGTTAACTGTATAGTGAGAGTTGACTGTGTAGCGAGACTTGACTGTATAGCGAGAGTTAACTGTATAGTGAGAGTTGACTGTGTAGCGAGACTTGACTGTATAGCAAAGTTAACTGTATAGTGAGAGTTGACTGTGTAGAGAAAGAAAACTGTATAGCAAAGTTAACTGTATAGTGAGAGTTGACTGTGTAGAGAAAGTAAACTGTATAGCAAAGTTAACTGTATAGTGAGAGTTGACTGTGTAGAGAAAGAAAACTGTATAGCAAAGTTAACTGTATAGTGAGAGTTGACTGTGTAGAGAAAGTAAACTGTATAGCAAAGTTAACTGTATAGTGAGAGTTGACTGTGTAGCGAAAGTAAACTGTATAGCAAAGTTAACTGTATAGCGAGGTTCGACTGTAAAGCGAGAGTTGACTGTGTAGTGATTCTCGCATCTAGAAAAAAAATCCTACCCAAACAAATAAATTTCTTGTCTAAAAACAGGGCTAAGTTTTTTTTGCAATGTGAAGCGCGCTAACTTAGGCTTAGGATTAGGCTTAGGCTTAGGCAAAACTGAAAAAAGTTGGCTTAGAGAAAAATACTATTTGCAGGGGGCGATTACTTGGGATGCTGTCATCGGCGGCGTACTGCAAAAGTTGGTCGTCGGTTCCCACTGGAGGTACGATTTTTCCCGACTTTTCCAAAATGTCGTCAAATTAATTCTCGTTTGAATTTCGCTGGTACCCACCTTTCAAAATATTCCTATCAGCGACGAGCACGCCCTCTAAAAATATTCTTATCAGTGACGAGCCGGTCTCTTTAGTAAAGCTAAATCTGATCCGGAGCAAAAACTTTCACATGATCTCATCAGATCCAATGGTAATATGATGAATCAGGCCAGGTACTTATTTCGTCGATTTTTTCTAATAATGTCTTCAAGCTATGTGTGACTTCAAAACAAAGACTTTCCAAAAAAAGAAATAAATTTTTAGAAATAACCAACCTTTGAGAAAATCATTTTCCTGCTTACTGTGGATAGATGGCAGATCCCCGCCATTTTGCAAGCAGACATCCCTTGCGCTGGATTGATTCCTGATTGGATTATGTTTGACGTAAGGAAACTGTAACAGCTCTTGTTAATCGAATTTTTCAGTTTTATTAAAGTCAGAAGGCTTACGAAAAAGCAGCTTCCATTAAAATTTTGACAAGTAGTATATAGACTGTGGGTCATTGTTGGTAGACCTAACAGCAGCAATAAGAGCAACATTGTGAAATCCAAAAAACCAATGTTTTATAAATTCTTATAGGCTTTCGACACCCGCTAATATTTTAAAATTTTTAAGGTTTTTTTTACAGTCAGAAAAGCCATATTTCTACTCTTAAATTAGAAAAAATTGTGTGAAAAGCGTTTTGTAGTTAGAACATAGTTTTAAATTGTTATAAAAACGTCACCGTATTTCCTCTAATAAGGCGGCCTTATTGACTTTGAGAACCTATATCTCAGCCCACAATAAATATTCTTTTTCTGAAATCCAACGTGCTCTACCGATTTCCCTTTTCGGATTTTAGATTTGCACTCGAAAATCTCGAGATAGACCTGAAATTTTTTCGATTTTCGAGCATCCAAAAAAAAGGCGACCAGCCGCCTCATTAAAGAAAATACGATAAGCAATAAATTTAAATAAGGCCAATTAAAAATATCAAAACAGGGTACTTATTCACCTTTACCCTTCCCCTCTTTATTGGCTTTAATTTTTTGCTAAACAATATGAAAGAAGCATTTTGGAAAAGTTAACTGTATAGTTAACTGCAAAGTTAACTGTATAGTGAGAGTTGACTGTGTAGAAAAAATGTTAAATCTAAAAATATTAAAACCGCCCCTCAGAAGCTAATGGTCTTATATGGTATTTTGGGTTTATTTTTGGGTGATTCATCGCATTTTTTTTCACTAGAGCTTGGCAAAAAAAACTTTGCGAAAAAAGCTTGAGCGATAATTTTAGGTCATTTCCAAAAAAACTGAAAGAGGGCAAGGTAAATAAGTAGCCAAAACAATTGTCAGGATCTCAAAATAGGCAAGGCTATTAACCAGTGATATAGTTTTTTTAGATTTATCAATATAATGATAGTAGGGTAAAAGTTCCGGCTTTTATATTGGAATTGCCATTGGATGTTGCCCTTCACATAAATAAAAACACTAATCCCAATTACCATACTATTTGTAAATAACAATGCAGTTTGTTCATTTTAAAGTGCACTGGAAACAAAATAATTTAAAAAATTATTTACTTGTACTTAGAACACGGCAGGGAATGGTTCTTTTTGCATGCATGTTGGATGGAGGAAAATGTGCTGAACAAGATGGTGCCGGTCTTTTTGCTTCAATGGATGGTCAATTTGGTGAAAAAAGGTCGGTAGTTATTGAGTTGACGCCAACCCTCTCCCCTTGCCTTCTGGGAAGTAGCCCAAAATTACATTTTTCTAGATGCGCGAACACATAACTGCTACTTAAAATACATACACAGTCTTTCATTTACAGTATGACTTTTTACAATGAATTCAGTTTTTTACATTTCTTTTATTAAAAAATATATACAGTTCTTTTATATACAGTCAACTCATATTTAGAATTTTCGGCGCTAGTAACGAATATTCACCCCCCCCCCCCTCCCAAACCTGACCCTTCAAAAATAGCTGTAACTACCTTTTGGTACAACAAATTAAGGATTAGCCCTTAGGCTTAGGGGTAAGCCAGCGTACGGAAGTTGTGACTTGTGAATAAACAGTTTAGGCACTTTTCGGGACATATATTTTGGTACTCTTTACTCAAGTTATAGAAGGAAAAATTTTAGAGGGGGGGGCTTTGTTATTTACTTCTAAGGTCGAATTTTCAATAAACTAAATTTTTTTTATTTACAGCACGACTTTTTCAATATAAATATAAATTTTTATCAAAATATTTACGCAGCTCTTTCATATATAGTTAATATACATTTAAAAATTCCAATAAATAAACAGCTTTTTCACGGACAGTGAGACTTTGTGTAGACAAACTCATACGAAATATTTGTAATCGAACATCCATAATCTACGCGCGGAACTCATAACTTTAGTCTTTAGGTTGATTGGAAAAAACTGGTAGCACGAAAATGATGTTATCTTCTCCATCTGAGCACTCCCCGTGGGGGATTCGTCACTGCAACCATTAATTTTACATTGACTCTAAAACTGATCAGCAAGATCAGTTTCGTGAGCAAATTGATCACGCTGAACGCAAATCTGGTGCCGGAATTAGAGGTTTTTCTAGCAGAAAAAAGTTACAATAAATTTGTAAAATTAAGTTAACAATATCAGTACTCAGAAAGCTGGCTATTGTCGTAGTTAATTTTTTTTCAGCACATCGACTTTACTTGTTGTAACTTTACCACTTTGACTGAATTTTTTAGCAAAAGGAAAACTTTTTCGGACAGTTGGGCTCAGCCCTATCAAAACAATTGGCTGTATACCAATTGGCTGTATACCAACATAAATATAGTCAAAATACAAAGAATAAAGGCTTTGTATGGTGAAGGTAACTTTGAAATCAGTGGGTTTAAAAACAATAGAAATCCAGGCAAAAAGCTTAAGTAACATCGAAGAAATATCATACAGCGGTGCTTAAGTTGTTGACGAGATCCAATTGGAGAGTTTCCTAAAATTATTAATATAGTAAAAAATTTTTGTAACTAGCAAAGAATAATTTTGAAATTTATTTTTTTAAATAAAATATAATAAAAACGACAAATTTAGTATTAACACTAGAAGGACTGAGCGTAGACAGAGTAGCGTTTTGTCGAAAATTTCATTTGGATTCAAAAATTTAAAAAACGCTGTCTTGTGAAAATATGGCCCTGTGTACCGATTTTTGAGCTTGGTCCCCCCTGTGAAAAGTATCAAAAACCATTTATTTGCACTTATTAACCATTTTCAGTGAAAAAAATCACACGTAAATTTCAAAAATAATATTGCCTTGGTCTTCCACAGTCATTTTTATGAATGTTTGAAATAGTCCCCCAAGGTCATTTTTTTAGAAATTTTTAAAATGTCATAAAATCTTGGTAGACCAAGGCAAAAAAAATTTTTTGAAATTTTTTCAACAAAAATTTTTTTGCTCAAAATAGTTTATAAAGTGCAGAGAATAGTTTTTATAACTTTTAAAACGTTTTTGAAAAAAAGAAAAGGGGGAGATAGCTCAAAAATCGGTACCCAATATATGGGAAAGTGCGGAAAATTGGGCTATTTGAGGCATTACAGTTATGTTTGTAGGTACGATTTTGTAATATCAGATGTATAAATAAAAAAACCTCAAAAAGTTTTTAACGTGAAAATTTTGTCCTATTGATCCATATAATGTCCTATATTCATGCTCAGCAGGTTCTAAAACCCTTGAAAAATATTTTCAGTCATGAATTACCGTGTTAAAAAACCTACTTGCAATCCATTTCTCCCACAATAGCTTCGTTAACGTAATTGCATAAATAAAAAAACACATGGTATTAAAACACAAGTAGATATTGCGACTCATAAAAAATTGGGTAGAAGCTCCTTGCAAAGGACTTCGGTAATATCTATTGTCTTCCAGAAAGAAAGCGGATATTGTATGACCGCGAAAAATGGCATGATCCAATTCTACTGAATATATAGACCAGTAGGCCATTATTGAACTTACTATCCAACAACAAAATGTGCAGATACAAGTAAATCTAAAACTTATAAAAATGAAATGTATTCTTTTTCTTTATTCTTGGCCGGCTAAAAACATGCTTAACATAGTTATCTCATAGCTTGCCTCTCGACATTATCTCATTTACGCTATTAAACGGCTTTGACCGTTTTTTTTTCAAACAACCCCCGCCATCAACACGAAAGTAAGAAAAAGTTTGGGTTCGTTTTTTAGGTTTTTGGGCTGCTTGAACAAAATTTTGAGAGTGAAATCACGGGAATTTGTGGTAACCAGTGTTAACAAATTGGTTTAATGCCAAATGAGTCAAATTGAAAATTAACGATGCAATGAGTCATTTGAATCCTTGATGCTGAACTTTGACTAATAGAAGACCCGGGTGTTATATTTTTCAACCTCCCCAGAGGGGTGTTACATTAGAGAGAAGTCTTATAATAAAGGGGATCTTCTATTACAAGAATTACGGTAATTGTAAGTCATTTGAAAAATATGTTGAAAATTAAGTCAGATTACAAATTATTGTGCACATGAATTAATTCAAAATGAGTCAAATTACGGCACTTACGTACTTCGGGGACCCTAGGTGAGCTTTCAAGCTCATGCTAAGGCAAGGGTAAGCCAGCTAATGTGTTTCACGGACTACAAAAAAGTAATAGAGACATGTTTCAGCCTGTCCCAACCAGTGTTATGAATCTTAGAATTGCAGCATCGGCACCAGCTCAGCGCACCGATCTTTCACTATTCAAAATCCAATTGTGAGACCCATCATCTGATTTTTACTGTTCCGAAATGATGTTTTCTCGAAGCAGGTATTATTGTAAAGCGGGATTTCGACGCTACTTGGGCATATCTACACCCCCCCCCCCAAATCAATTTTTTTCAAAGTGTTTCCAAACAACCTATGTCGACCCAAAATCTGCCTTAGGAGCAGACATGTGCACGGGCCGGAAATTTTAGGGCCCGGGCCGGCCCGCCGAATGTTTTCTTGAGCCCGGCCCGCGGGAGAAGAAGAATAGAAGACCCGGGTGCTATATTTTTCAATCTCGCCCAGAGGGGTGTTACATTAAAGGCATTATTTTCAGGTTCTGGTCAATAAAAATTGAGTTTTGGACACTTTTAAATTTTAACTTTTTACCTGTTTACCGTATTTTCTGTAGTAAGTCCCCCGGGGAGTTATTATTCAACCCTTAAAAAATCGGAAAAAAAATATTTCGATTTTGAGATTTTCGGATGCCCGACCGAAATCTAAACAGTCGAATCAACTAAGATCTTGGTGATTAAGAAAACGCAAAAAAACAGATTTACAAAAATTTTCCTTAGGCTGAGATATGGGGTCGAAATAGGGGGGAGTTATTAGAGAGGGGGAAGTAATTAGAGAGGGGGGAGTTATTAGAGAGGGGGAGTTATTAGAGAGGGGGAGTTATTAGAGAGGGGGAGTTATTAGAGAGGGGGGAGTTATTAGAGAGGGGGAGTTATTAGAGAGGGGGGACTTAATCGAGAAAATACGGTAATCATGTTTTGCCCAGATCCAGTGACTAAAACATGATTAAACAGGTAAAAAGTTAAAATTTAAAAGTGTCCAAAACTCAATTTTTTATTGACCAGAACCTGAAAATAATGTCTTTTTGAACTTCTGAGGCCATTTTAGGTCGATATAGGGTGTTTGGAAACACTTTTAAAAAAAGTTGATTTTGGGTGGGGGGGGGGGGGGGGGGGGTTTATATCCAAGTAGGGTCGGGTTTTCTTTAAGCAGGTTTCACCTAGCCGGTACTGGGATCGAAAATGCTATAAAGTAACATATATTGGATTTCATGCGAAGCTAGAGTTAAACAAAATGATCAACCATTTTGCGGTCTAACACACGAAAATACCCCTTTAAAAAATACTTTTGAGTCCAAATCAGTTTGTAGCGCGTAGGTAAAAATATTGCACATGCTCTGTTGGCTGCGATTAATAACACATGCATATGAAAAGTGTAAAACACAAGACGAAATAATAGTATAGATAATTCAGCAGAAATAGCTGTCTTTTTGTTAGTTAATATTTCAGCTGCTAGCCAAATGAATTGACTTATGAAAAAAATGTCTGTGATTTCCTAAAAAATCAACAAATTTGAATTTTAAAAAGAATTTTTTCAAAATTATTTTTGATAAGAAATGGTTTTTCATAAAAATTTTCGTCTCTGTTCAAAAAAAGGCGGCTCTTTTTTGCCTTGGTCGCCCCTGTTGTCACCATGGTGGTATATTCAACAAAATCTCCAGCCACAGCAGGCTGAGGTCTGAAAATTTTCCTCAGCCTCAGCCGCCAGCCAGGTCAAAATTTTTATCTCAGCCATCAGCCTCTGCCGGGATGGCTGAGTTAAACTCACCTGGATAACTTAAATTTAACAATCAGCAACAGCTTGGAATCAAATTAAATCACTGAATCTTTTTATTAACTGAATACTAGAAAATGGTCAGAAAAATAGTTATAAATCAACAAATAGGCCAAAAACTTGATACGAAAACTTTCTTCAGCCGGCTGATTCCAAAAAAGTTAATTCAGCCTCAGCCAGGTCAAAATTTTCATCTCAGCCTTCAGCTTTAGCCACAGCTTTCTGATTTCTAAAAAATTTTTCCAGCCGTCAGCCACAGCCGGCTGATGGCTGAGTTTAAACTCAGCCGGCCGCCGTGGTTGCCACTCATCTTGTTTTCAATTCTAAATATTGTTTCTGTGGTGACTGTTACAGGACGTTTGCTCTGTCCTTCATACTCTGTCCTGATTGCTTCCTGTCTTTTTCAAATTGCTTGATGTGGTAGGACCCTGTTTGATGATGATCTCACTTTGCTTCATTCCTCCTTGGTCAAGTCGAATAATCGCATATCAAAAAATTCTTAGTGACCACTGATATGTAAGGCACACGAAGTGAAAGAGGAGAAACTGGGCTACAAAATAGTTGAAAATTACGCCAAGAAATTTTTTCACATCCCGTAATTTTTGTCTCTAGCGGAATTTGAAATTTGACACTAAGTCTCAGAATTTAAACAACCATACTCACAATGGTCTGGTGGTCCTCCGCCAGTTCGAAAAAGCGATTGGGCACATCAGAATTCCAGTTCGATTGGCTTAATCGGATCTCAAAATTTTAGGATTATGGTGTTTTTTAGTGGTTCACTGTGAAAAAAGTAAATCTGGTACAAATAAAAGTATTGCGCGTTTTTTTTCTTGGCTAAAAAATTTTGTCGAACAAACAGTCAAAAAAATGCTGCAAGTCGTGAAATCTCTTTGCATTGTGTTTGGCGTGGTCCCAATCAGCTTCTGACTTACCGTATTTACTCTAAAAGTAGCCCTCTCTAATAGTAGCCCCCCTTCCCCAAAGAGGGTGGCTGAAAATTAGTAGCCACGCTTAAAATGGGCCTATTTAGACCATTTTGCCCACCTCTAATTGTAGCCCCCCACCCTTTTAATAGTAGCCCGCCTCTTTCCCTAAAGAGGGTGGTTGAAAATTAGAAGCTCCGGGCTACTATTAGAGTAAATACGGTATTAGTGTAAAAGAGGTATTCTTCGCCATTTTATTCTTCTGATAAAAATACCAGAAAAACAACAGGGCAGACCAATACAAAAGAATGTCACTCTTTCTTGACTAGAGCCGAAATTTAGTAAAAATAATAATACACAAAAATTGCTACTAACCTGGCTGAAAAATATAATAAATATATGTTTTGTTTTGGCTAATCGATAAACAGCTACGATGGTGAAACTGTATAAGCATATAAACAATGATCCTGTCAGCAACAATATACTTCCAAGAGACAGCCTTGCTTCCATTGACACGTGATTCTCCATTGTCTGAATTAGCTTTTTCAACTCCAGGGGGTGCGAAATTTTCAGTAATTGGTAAATCATGTTTAAACGACTGCTAAGTAATCTTCATATGCTTAAAACGACAAAAAGTTATTTTCTGTCATTTTTCCACACAAAACATGGATTTTTTTTTAACTTTTGACCAAAATTCGTCATTTTGCCGTGGGGGACCAAGGTTAATTATCTTCTATTCAGGTATTCTACCCTGTTTTGGTCCCTGGTCCTGCGCAAAAAGAGTCTCTTTATGAATGTATTATCAAGAGTCTTGCTGGGAATCATGTCTAAGGTAAGTGAGTGCTCGCATCTCTAACCTACCAACCCCCCTGCGCCACCGGCGCTTTGTTGCTTGGGGTTGAGATATTTGCCAGTTTCGGTAGGCCCCAGTTAACAAAACTATGTTCAAATTTAATCATTTTAGGGTATCCAGGTACCCTTTCAGGTTAGATTGCCTTGGGGGACCAAGGCAAAAAGTCGAATTTCGGTCAAATTTTTTTTTTCAAAAAAGTCTTTTTTTGTGTGGAAAATTACAGAAAATAAGTTTTTTATCGTTTTAAGCACATAGAAGTTGCTTAGGAGTCATTTAACCCTGATTTTCAGATCTATAAAAACTGTGAACAAACCCCACTCTTCCAATTCCGCTTCTAATCCGGACTGTATGGTGGATGTGACAGCACTTCCCAACCCAGCTCCAAAATCTTCGCTTGAGTCAATCTGGCAACATGAGGACGCGCATTGTCTTGGCTCCCACCGCATTTGGCTCCCACCGACTTTCATCTCTTCCTATCGATGCAGAATCAGCTGAGCGGGAAAAACTTTAAGGACGAAGCGGAATTGGAAGAGTGGATCCAAGAATTCTTTGACTCAAAACCTGTGAATTTTTATCGAGATGGAATCAACAAGCTACCAGGAAGATGGGCAGAAGTGATTGAGAACGGTGGGAAGTATATTGGCGAATGATATATCAAACGATAGCCCGTTAAATTCTCTACATGATGGTGTATTACATGTTACATTGTGTTGTCAAAATTGTGGATAAAAATTGGATTGAAAAAATGCGCACGAACTTATCGACAGACCTAATAATTATCGAAAAAATTGTTATTTAACATAATATATTTACTACATATAATACATATATTTTCTACGAACTGCTTAATGTTACTAATAAATCACTTTAGTAATAGATCTAATTTATTTGGATATAATAGTATTGAGAAAATTGTTTTTTTAACCTTTTTCACTTAAAAACACGGTTGCCGAGTCAGCAAACCCGAAAATCAGCCGAATTTTTTTTTCAGAAATCAGCGCAAAAAAGGGCACTTATTTAGTTGGAGGCCGCTTTTTAAATTTGTGGGGGCTACAATTAGAGCAAACACGGTACTTTAGACATGATTCCGAGTGCCACTCTTTATCATAAAAGGCATATAGAGACTCTTGTTGCCCAGCTGCAATTACCAAAAGGCATGAAACAATGATTTCGAGTCATGAAACAAGCGAAAAAACAGCTTTACGTAACAATATGGAAAAATAAGCAAAAATCAACCAAAAAGTTGAAAATCAGCAATATAAAATTTTTTCAGCATGAGTGGCTCAAAATCAGTCAAATGCTAAAAAAATCAGCCCACTTGGCAATCAGTGATGTATTTTCGCGATTTTCCGCTCCGGCTCTGAAATTTTAGTTTGAAAAAAATTTGCTCTGGTTCTTGCTCCGGGTTCTTAATTTGAAGAAAAAATAGTCTGGCTCTCGCTGCAGGCTCTCAGCTTGAGAAAATTTCCTCCTGCTCTGGCCCAGCTCGGTGAGGGGTTGGTTGGTGGGTTTTGTACACTGGAATAGCTTTGGGGGGGGGGTACAATGGAATAGCGGCGATTTTTTTATACCGAAATTAGACTTATTGCTGTGGGAAACCAAAGAAGCTGCCCTTTTATTTTGGTATCCTTGCTCATTTTTGTATACTTGCTCACTGAAAAGATTATTTAAGCATGCATGATAAAAAAAATAGCTTCGAATTTATCTGGTAGGTAAGACATGCAGGCACCTCCAAACCTCATAACCTCTTGTTAACAAGCAGTCTTTTTTTTGCTTGGTGAAGATTGGAGACTATCAAATAAATATAGAGTATTGACTTTCCAGTACAAATTTTATAACATAAATAATAATCTGTATTCTTTTTAAAGTTAAAATATGCAAGCAGTTCTTGGCCTGATGCATAATTATGATGATGCAAAAGCAAAGAAGAAAAATGTTTTCATGAAAGTCTTAAGAAGATATAGTTTAGCCGTGTCTCCTTTTTTAATTGTACATAAAACTTAGCTAGATTGTTTTAGAGAATTCAGAATTTGACTAGAAAAAACTACAGTTCATGATGGCAACTTCTCCTAAAAAAATCTTTTGACTGCTTTTAAATGTGTTCATGTTCATGAAACGGGGTCATGAAACGTGTGAAAAGCATGTTTTAGGTGGGGACGGCACTTTTTGAAAAAAAATTGCTTGCAGTATATAATCCCCCCACGGGGAGTATTTGGATGGAGTAGATAACCTCTTATTCGTGTTTCTCGACCCCGATTTCATGAGAAAACCGCGTGTTTTTTGGTACTTGTTAACTTGGAGGGAGGAGGGGGCGCATTTTGTAAATTTTTGTAAATCGTGTTTAAACGACTCCTAAGTAATTTTTATGTGCTTAAAACGATGAAAAAGCTGTTTTCTAACACTTTTCCACGTAAAAAACCAATTTTTGGAAAAAAAATTGACCAAAATTTGACCAGAAACTTGATTTGCTTTGGTCCCCTAAGGCAAAAAATCAAATTTTGGTCAAATTTTTTTTTCAAAAAATCGATTTTTTACTCGGAAAAGTGTTAGAAAATAGCTTTTTTATCGTTTTAAGCACATAAAAATTACTCAGGAGTCGTCTGATCACGATTTGCAAAAATTTACAAAATGCGCCCCCAAGTAATTTAAGTCTCATTTGTTTATTTTAGGCCCCCGTGAACAAGTGCCTTTTTTCGATTCTGAGAAAAAAAATCGAAACACAGAAGTGAATCAAATTTTTAGCTCAAATTCGTATTTTTTAAATCGAACCAATAAGCCTGAGTATAATCAGAGAAAACCCGGTATTCTCCGAGAAAACATCCAAAATTGACAAAAACTCTACAAAATAACTAAAGATTGTGATTTGGCGCGCAAAGTTTCTTTATATGCTGAATTTCACAGTGTTCGCCCCAGGCCATAATTTTTACTTTCTCTTTCTCTCGACTAAATCCTGATCAAGCACTCCCTTGTTCATATCAGCTAGAATGATAACAGCCTTGCCCTCTAACTTTCAACTGTCTCAAGTCAATCAAAAGGTATCTGCAATAACCCATTAAACGAAAATCCCTTCTTCTTCTTCAAGTAAGGCAGCCATTCAGACAGCCAGACACCAGTAAGACAACATAAAATCGATGGAGATTAGCGGGTGTTGGTCCTGAGCTATTTTAGACAATCGATTTTTAAAAACATTTGCAAAGTATATTTTAAATGCCTATAACTGTGAGCTCTGCCTGTGAACTGGTAAGTAGCAAATGTTACCTTTTTGATGATTTTTTTAAGATCTTGTTTGTTTATTTCAGGCTTTTCGCAGAGCTTTGTTCATGCTCATAGTGCTCTTCGTGTATTTGCTATTCGGATCAGCTTTTCTGAGGATTTTGTCTTTTAATCCGGCTGGAGATAAGGTTTGTTCCGGAATTTTTTGTACAATTTAAAAAAAAATCCATTCATTTCGATGTAGGTGAACTTTAAGAAGTTGACACTTTGATAAGTCGGCTCCATGAAATCAGTCTGCTTTAAAAATTACTGTTGACAACCCGGCATCAGGCAGTTTAGTTTTTTTCCTCATTTTTTTTCTTTTTATACAAAAAAAACGAACGAAAGAGTATTATGGGTTTCTTATCAAACTAGCCACTTGTTAATCAGTTATTAGGTTATATATTTGGGATAAGCTCCAGCATAAACTTACCTTGCGGAGAGTGTTTTGCGATCAGAAAGGTGAAACCTCCATGGTGGGACGTGCACATTGCACTCCGTTATGGTTGATCTGTGCTGCAGCTCCTCTTGGAGTTGGCAGACAGCTAAATTTTTGGGTGTGGGATCTCCCTGATCTACTGGGTTATGTGCTTAATTTAACTTAAATAGAGATTTATAGTGCATTGAGAAATATCTCGATTTCGTCTCGGTTTGAGAAAAAAAGCGAATACCGGAATGACAGAACAGTGACTGGGTACAATGTCACTAGGTTTTTGTGTTTCCATTCTTATGTTTTCGGTTTTGACTGTTTTTGAAACGCACGGGCATGCGTCTTCAAGACGGAACCTCCAAAGTGAGACCCGGACAATGCATTTGGGTGCTGTGCTGCAGCTCTTAACTGTGCTGCAGCTCCTTATGAGGTCGGCAGACAGCTAAATTTTCGGGTGTGGGGTTGACTTTCGGGTCTCACTAATCTTCTGGACCATCTATTGGTTACTCTTTCTGGACTACAAGATAACTTAAATAGGGAAAAACTGCAGGAAAATGTTGTCGGACATCGGTATTTTTTATAAGGCTAGATTTATAAGGGTGGAAAAGAGGATTGCACTACGACCTCTGGGTACTCCTCACCAAAGCTTGAAGGGCTTCTTTTTGGCCCAAAAAGCGAATACCGGAATGACAGAACAGTGACTTTTTTTCCGTGCTAATAGTTTTTACCGTGCTAATAGTGTTCTTGGCGTTCAAAATTTTTCTATGAAAAATGGTGATTTTAGGTACCCTCGAAAAATTATTGCGGAGGGTATACCAGTAGCTTTTTTGGGTGGGTATATTACAGCAGGGTCGTGTTTTTGTACTAAAGACCTTCCGTAGCCCCAAAATGGGCTAACATTATAAAATTACAAGAAACTGCTATATAGGTTACACAATTAAAATTCATATAAATACTTTCCAACCCTCAAATTGGCTCCTTTTTACCTTTATAATAAAAGGCTCCGAAGGCTCTTCTCCTGCTACAAATCCAAAAAACTCTTTGTTCTCGGTAACTGTCTGATCAATGTTGAATTTTTTGAAACATCGCGCTATCAACTGACGTACTGAGGTTCGAAAAATTGCCAGGGTGGTCTTTGAATGGACTAAATTTTCCGAAAAATTTGGTCTATTCAAAGAATTTTTTCTCTGACTTTTTATAACCTTGCTCAGTTAGTCAATAGCTTGTTGAAATCCTGAGATCTAGGGCGCTATTTTAGCTTACTGATAATTATGATAAGTAGAAAAGGAATAAGTGGAAATATTTGAGCCGAAAAGAAGCGTTTTAAAAGCTTGGCAAAAAATATCCTGTAAAATCAATGTTCAGAATGGCCAAGAATTGCTGCAACGACTAGACTTCAAGCGTTCAGAACTGTTGGTTTGCACTTTTTCTAAAAAAAAATTCAATTATTATTCACTAACAATTTTAGACTGAATGTTTTATGGGCAGAATCTATTGGGAGATCAGGTTTTTTTGATATTTCACAAAAAAAAACTTTTGTAGCATTTTTTATTGCAGAACATGACTGGTCCTTGCTAGCTAATCAGAAGTTGGATGCTTACGAAAAATCACTATTGCACGCTTCCAACACACCTTCAGGCGCTATTTTGACAGAGGATGACGACAACTTTGAGTCCAGAGAAATTCGCTCCTTCTCCCAGGCCTTCCATCACTCATTCTGCTTAATTACAACTATCGGTAGTGATTTCTAGCAATACTCTGCCATATGTGGTATTCGATTTTCCTCAATGTGATGCGAATCTAAAATAATGTACATACCGTATTTCCTTAAATAAGGTGGCTGGCCACCTTATTTTTTGGATGCGCGAAAATCGGAAAAATTGGAATTTGATCTCGAGATTTTTTGGGTGCTCAGACGAAACCTGATAAAATGCAATCGTTAGGGCTTGCGGGAGCTGAGAAAATGCAATGAACAGCTTTGCACAATTTTTTCACTAGGCTGAAAAATAAGTCCTTAAAACGGTAAACACTCTTGACTATTGGGTAAAAAAAAATTCGTGGTCTTCTAAATCCTTGCTCTGGCAAGGATTTAGGTGGAGAAAACGTCAGATCTGATATTTGAAACCCATATTATTTTATACGTTTTTTTGCATTCACGACCAAATGCCTTCAACTGGAGTAAGCTTGAAAAAGGAAGTCAACTTTTTTTAAATTTTACTAGGCACATTTCTACCGCATCACGATAATCTAGCCACCAGTGATGGGCTTTTTTTCGCTCTTGGATTCGAAGCAAGAGCAGGAGCGAAAATTTTGAAATGCACAGCACTGCTGTGGGCACTGCTCTAAGACACATTTATTGTTTAAATTTTCGCTGTTTAGGAGCCATCCACGCAGATGTTTTGACTGTGCCAGCCAAACTATTCTCAATTCTCTACGCCATGCTGGGCATTCCATTGACGCTGATCTATTTATCACAGTGTGCTAAAGTGATTACATGTCTGTTCCCAGGCACAAAAACATTGATGGCTGCTTTTGGAGTGTTGATGTTGACTGCTTTGGTGGTGGATGTGGTGGAGCAAAATGATGATGATACGGTAATTGATTTTATATTGGAAATTATACTTGTAAATTGGAACTACAGGGTGAAATCAAAATTACGTTGAAATTTTCAAATCCGATATTTTTGTTTAAATTTTAGTTTATCGTATTCGTTTGATTGTTTGATACACCTGTCTTTGGCTTGTTTTCTCACTTGCGTTCTTTTTATTTATTGGTTTCGAGTTTGTCAGTTGCATTAATTTCTGTTTCTTTTTAATATTTTACGTCTACGCTCCGGGTCAGTTAATCAAATTTATTCCTATCATTTTCGTAGATACGACTGCAGTCAAGAAAGAGGACCTACCTGCCGTTCTCCTCCATCTTCGTCATTGAGGTCTTGAGTTCGCGCGATTCGGGTAGCTTTTCGGAATGGCAAGGCAAAGCGGCTGCGTGTGAGACATGTGCTTAGTGAATAAAGTTTGTTGCCACCGTTTCACAATGACTTTATTGGAATCGCTTACTGGACTTTCTACCTATTAACTTAGAAACGAGCGGTAGCGGTGTGATGCCGCCTGTTTTTTTTCAAATGTCGACGTATTTTCGAATCACCCTGTGGACCTAGAAACTTGAGAATGGATGGGTAGAAGGCGCCTTTTGTCGGAAATCTGGCGTCTAATTTTTATTTTTGAATTTCACACCTTATTTTAACATGGTTTATTTAAAATTTCACTCCAGCGTGTAGCTCCATATCTCTGATCTTTAATAAGCTTCGACACGTGGATGTGTAATTTTGATAATATAAAGATTCATGTATTACAAGAAAGTAAGTTTCCGGCTGTGGTTCGTCCATCGAAATACGTAAATCTCGTAATCTTTAAAATTGTACAGCTAAGTGTTATAGATTATTAGAAAGCTGAGATTCAGGCCTACACAATGGTGTAAAAATTAAAATACTTATGTGAAAATATTGTTGAAAATTCAAATTCAAAATTAGTCGTCAGATTTACGACAACAGGCGCTATGTTGACAATTCAACCCTAAAAATATTGTTTTTTGAAACGTGTACTGCTTTAGCCATCCTTAATCGCTCGCCCTCTTTTTTTGCTGAATATGCCTCGATCCATTTTGTTGGTGGTTTTCGTAAAAAATCACCAGGAGATTTAGAAAGTATTTTTCGTTTCAAATTAATGCCACTTTACTTTCAACCTCGACAACTCGAGAGCCCAAAATTTTTTTGCATTATCCGGAATTTAACAAAACCACACATCTGGTTTTTTCTATAGAAAAAAATTCGGGAAATCAAAGCTCCCAGTGATCATTTTCACCCCGCACAGTTGACTCCAACATTTTTTTTCATATTTAGCTATATCATAGTTGACAGGTCAAACCGTAAACTGATTAAAGTAACTCACAATCAAACCTATCTCGATTTTCTATTTTTTCCGTAAATTTAGTGCACCACTGCGCATTTGCTTAAAAACTGTGATACACTTTCCAATTAAGGTCCCCCAACAATATTACACTTTTCTCAACATTTCTATCCAACTAATTAGCGAAAAAATGACTAAAAATGACTTTCCACGGCTATTTTCAAACTTATGCAAAAAATAGAGTCGAAAAAAGCAGTGGTTTATATATGTCCCCGATACAGTAAATACTCTAATAAACGAAGACCTCTACAGTTAACGTTTTTCAAATTTGCGTTGCTTTTTTAACCCCAATATCGTTTATTTTTCATAACGGACGACCACTCATTTTGCAGAGCTTCACAAACTCTACGAAATGAGTGGTCGTCCGTTTCGAAAAATAAACAATATTGGAGTTAAAAAAGCAAAGCAAATTTAAAAAACGTTAACTGTAGGAGTCTCCATTTATTAGAGTATTTACGGATTCACGTTTACGTATTTAATTTGCATCAGCGTTCTTTTATTTTCCCATCTCCTGCTTCAGTGACCTTTGTGGAATTTCCCGTTTTTTGAAAATACAAGAAAACTATGAAATTGGTGATTTGTGTTTTTACATTCCAACCCCCATCCCCTCCTACTAGAATAAAATGCATTTATTGGAGGAACAAGGTGAATAAGAAGGTTTTTCTAGCAATACAGATAGATATTACATGCACCATATAATTGAATTATTTTTCCTCATCTTTGATGAATAAATTGGTGAATGAGCCAATCAATAACTTCCGTTTTTTCAGCCCTTTGTTGATGCTGTCCTGCATGTCTTTCTGGTTGGTTTTTTTGTTCATTGGAGTTACGAAAAATAGGTATAGCAAAACTTTTGCTTCTTACCTTTATCGAAAGTACTTTTGAGAAAAATAGTATGTAATAATAGTATCTAATATAAGTTTACGAGAATCGCCAGAGAAAAAATTTAGGCGAACTCATAAAGAAATTCAATAAAGAAGCAGGTTCTTTGCCAAGTATGGAATTCTGAAAAAAAATAAAAAAGAAAACAATAAAGTTTTATAAAATCCTCTCGATTAAGAGTAAAAACATAAAAACAATTATGAATAATTTTTTGAATTTTTTTTAGAGCAAACTGCGAAATAATTGGCTGTAAAGACAGTATTAAAGTCAACTATCACACAGTCAAATAGTCCTACAGCTGTATATTTCGGTGTTGACTATTTTACAGTTAACACTTAATAGCGAAGTGTGTTGTGGACATTTCACAATAAGAATCCATGAATAAAAGACAACAAAAAACGCGACAATTAAACTAACCATCTGAGCAGTAACCATTGTTGCCAAATAGTTGACAATATTGACGGAGGAAAATTTTGCACACACTTTTCCACCTTTCTGTCGACTATGTCACCGAGTCATAAAAAAGATCAGCTTGTCTTAATAGAGGGCATATGAAATTTTCCTTGGTGCGACATTGTCGACTATTTTTTGACAATATCAGGTTGTTATTTAAGCTTTTTTACTGAAAATTCAATATTTGTAAAAATACAAAGTTGACACTTTTTGTAAATATATATTTGAAATTTTTCTTTATTTTCTAGGTATCGACGACCATTGGCGTTGTGGACAGCAAATTGCCAGCTGTTTTATTGTACTTGCTATCGGCATTCAGTTTAGCTGCATTCAGCGTCGCTTTTGTTATCATCCAACGTCAAATAGAGCGAAGAATCGGTTAGTGTTTACAGATATTGGGAAGTGCCATTTATGGGTTGATGCTCACTTCGCCTGGCCCAAATTTATAGCGCTTTGTGATAATTCACTGTGAAAATAACGTTGTCGGTTGATAATACATTGCTGGCTAACTTACTCGATGAATTTCACAATATCTTGATGATACTAGCCATTAACAGTTAAATAATGGCTTGCTTTGTCTGTGTTTGCAAAAATTGGTTCACAGTTTTTCAATAAGGAATTTGCGAGGTTTCTGCGTGGGTTTCACAATAGACAGGAAATTCGAGAAATTGAAAAAAGTTGGAAAAATTAACAATAGGAGCCAAGGCAAAATTTTGCACTGTATCCGGTCGGTTTATTCGGTCAGTAAAGTAAAGTATTACCATTTGCAGGTGGTTTCGAAATGGCATTCTCACACAAAGTGGCCCAAATAGAAAGAGTTATTTCTGGTCATCGCCTGGATGTTGTTGAGGAAGAGGCTGAAGAGGAGGAAATGAACAAAACAAACCACTTTGCCGATTTAAGAGATGAAGACAGTGAATAATGTAATTTTTGACAACTGTAGAATTGACTAGATACTATAAATTTTTATTGAATAATTTTTTCCTGTTTTTTCTTTAATGATTTACCTTAATAAATTGAATTGGTTGAATAGCAATTAAGAGTCAAATTAGTCCTCAGCTATTATGAAATGGGCAAAAGTGAAAGTATCCTTTTTTAACTTTCTTACATGTTCAGCATGTCCTGAGCGCTATGAACGCTATAAAAAACAAAACGATTATATTTAAGTTCTTCATGCTGAACACGAACATTTCAAAATCGGACTTCCAAACATAAGTGCAACGCTCTTAAGAAGGCCAATTCCGACGAGGACTTCTTGAGGTCAGGGATAGTTTTTTCTTCAGGCTGGTGAGCAGTGAATATATATATCTCAGTATTTTCTCTTATACTGATAAGGAAGCTCTTTGAGCTTTCTGAAGATGTGTTGTTTTCCTATTTGTGGACAAGTAACTACGGATATATATTCAAAAGAACCAAATTAGGCATATTTTAAAAACTTATAATTTGACGAAAGGTATGCTTATGACGTAAAAACGACTCCAAATTCAGAAGCAGCATGCAAAATGGCACATCATAGTGTTTCAAAATCATATAAAATGAGTTTTTGGACTGTCTAGCTTAAGTAAAAAGAACCAGAAAAAGTTAGAAAAAGACGATTTGACGCAAAGAAATTCTGACGAAGGATTCTTGTTCAGCATGGTCGGTTTACTTAAAAAACTACTCTCTGAATTGTGAAGTCACTCTCAAATTTCAAATTCCGCCAAATTCGAATTTTTTCCAAGTTGAAATTTTTTTAATTTTGTGGCATTTTGTCAACAACAAACATAAGACCATAGGTCATTTTAGATCTGAAGCCAAACTTCAAAGCAGGAGATCCCCTATTTAAAATGCGTAAACGAAAGCTGACATTAAGGCGGATCCAAAAAAATTGGCGAATTTAATCAAACATGTTTTTTTGACTCACTTATACCCATTTAAAGTCGAATAAACGCCCAAAAAATCGACATTTGGGGAAAAACTCGAAAATGTCATTGACAACCTCCGATTCTTACAAACCAAAAGTGATTTTTGACCCCGATTTACGTTAGAAAGTGTTCTCAGAAAAAGATTTGGACCACTCCTAATAGCTGCTATGCGTAGCGTAACACACACAGCCATTCCAAATACTATGCAAAGATTTGATTGTTGTAATGCGAGTCTCCGCACCAGTCTTGTTGCATTTTTCCTGCTGATCATTTTGGTATATTGTCAGCAAAAAAAATTTTGAAAGTCGACAGGAATATTCCAAGCAGAGTACTCTTCAAATTTTGATACCAGAGGAACAGCTGGGTTTACCTCCTCTCCTGTAATTCCTAAGAGACTTTTGTTTCATTATCGTGTTTATTTTTGACTTACATTGTAGCTTGAATTTTTTTACAACAATAGACCAAGCAATAAGCAGTTGTACACAGCTTTGACGTGATCTTGAGCGGCTTTGAGCGAAAATTCGGCAAGTCAGAAAATGGTAGTTTTGTGAGTAAGACGCTGGTTGTTCACGTTTTTACATCCAGATTGTAGCTCACATATATTTTTATGGAATAGCAGGTTCCAGTAATCTTTTGACATATCGCAGTCACAGATCTGTCTCTTAAGAAATCTATTGTGCTTTCAAACTACATGTCATGTGATCACGTCATTTAGAAAATTTAAAAACTGGCTTTTTCTTAAATATTTCCACCGTTCGTTAGAAAACGATAGGCACCAAAAGAATCAGCATAAAAAATGTACTAGAATAAATAAAAGTCACGGACCGTCTCTTTGGTGTTAAAAGAGGTCAAGTATCGAAAATGCGTTACAAAAATGCAAATTCTGACATTGCCATCGTATTAAGCACATCCTGAGTAGGTAAGAAGGTTTAAAAAACAGTTACCGAAAACCAACTAACTGAATAATTCGAACATCTTGTCGCCAGTTGTCATTATAGCTGGCCCTTGAAATCGATTATTATTTATCACTTTGTTTTTTTTTATCAAAATAAATATTTTATACAGTTTCGGGGCTAGTTAAACTACTTCACTAACAAACTTAGCCTGCATTATTATTGTTGTCAAGGAATTTTGCAGCAAAGATAATCTATATAGAACCCTGTCTTTTCATATAGTTGACCAAGAAAAGGTTTTGGTGAGCCTTTTAGTGGCATGTTAGAACGAGAAATTGTACAATCAGACAAAATTTCTTCGGACAAAACAACTATCAAAGTTACTTATAATGACACTGGAGGGTTGAGAAATGTTTTGTCAACCTTATGAAAAACCCATAAATGGGTTACAAAAAAGTTTTGAATATAAAATTATTATGTGATTTTTTGATGGGTTTCACTACATTATTCGACAATATTTAGCGAAACCTATCATGAAATCACATAAATAATTTTATATTAAAAATTTTTGCAACCCGTCAATGAGTTTTTTCTTAGGCTGACAAACCCATTTCTCAACCCCCCAAGTGTCCCCCCCCCTTTAAGGACCTATATCTCAGTTTAAAAAATTATTTTGCAAATCTGTTTTTTGCGTTTTCATAGTTACCACGACTTTACCTGATTCCACTTTTCAAATTTTGGCTGAGCACCTGAAAATCTCTAAATCGAAAAAAAAATTCCGATTTTTTTAGGGTTGAAAATAAACGCCCATGGGCGATTAAAAGAGTGAATACATTAAAGGGGGGTGGACACTTGGGGGGTTGAGAAAAGGGGTTTCTCAGCCTAAGGAAAAACTGATTGACGGGTTGCAAAAATTTTATATATAAAATTATTTGTATGATTTTATGATGGGTTTCATTAAATATTGTCGAATAATGTAGTGAGACCCATCATAAAATCACATAAATAATTTTATATATAAAATCTTTTTGCAACCCATTAATGGGTTTCTCATCAGGTTGACAAACTCATTTCTCACACTCATTTCTCCCCCCAAGTGTCCCCCCCCCCCTTTAAAGGGGGGGGAGACTTAGGGGGTTGAGAAATGGGTTTGTCAACCTAATGAAAACCCATTGACGGGTTGCAAAAAGATTTTATATATAAAATTATTTATGTGATTTTGTGAAGGGTTTCACTACATTATTTGGCATTATTTAGTGAAACCCATCATAAAATCACATAAATAATTTTATATCTAAAATCTTTTTGCAACCCATTTTGGGTTTTTCGTCAGGTTGACAAACCTATTTCTCAACCCCCAAGTGTCCCCCCCCCCTTTAAACTATTACAAATGGTCCCAATACGCTATTAAATTCAGGCTTATTTTGTGGGCCAACCCACGATCTTAACTATGTTAGCTAAAAAGTTAGTTCAATCAGGTCAACCAATAGGCTGTAAAAATTTTCAACTTAAGATTTTTGGAACGCAAAAAACGATTTTTTATTGTGATTAGGTACAATTTTTTCAACTATGCGATTGCAAGCACTCATTTTAAGACACACAATCCAGCCAGTACGAGCAACGCCCAAGTCGTGAAATTTAAAAAATAAACCAAACAATGAAACAGTCAAAAAATCGAAAAGGTAACGATGGAAACACAAAAATGCAGTCACTTTTCTGACCTTTCGCTATAATAATCACTTTTTCTTATGACAAGATGAAACCGATGAAAATGCACTAGAAATCTCTATTTAAATGGGGGTTTTATACACGCATGGCCTATTTTCAAAATTCGAAGTCCTCGAGCGTGTCTTAATTTACTTTTTTAGTAATTTTTTTTACTTTTGCGGCCAAAAATCATCAAGCAATTGATTCAACCACTTCTAGCACTGCTTTGCTGTCAACAACTGCCTCAATTTCGCGATTTTGAGCAAATGACCACTGAAATGAAAGGAAACTAGCCAAAATGATGTGTACTTAGCTTTAAATCGCCTGAGCCCACACTAATTTAGGGTCCTCAAAGTTGAATGACAGTTTAATAGAAAGTGTGGAACTAATAGAGAGAATATGGTACTTGTAAATTAAAGGAAAAAAACAAGGTTATCAAACAAAAGTATTCAAACCTGTAATCTAGGGCGATGCGTATATAAAATTCACCCTCCTTTAAGTCAGTTCTGTTGAACACTGTATATCCAGAATTCACCTCAAAAAAGTGAGCTTTAAAGGGCCATTGCCGTCCCCGACAACGGTTGTCCCGGCCAATTCAATTTTTTTCTGAATCATTGAAATTCTGTGTGAATTTTTCAACTACACCTAGAACTAAATTCTAGGCATTGCTTTGTTAGAAACCAAGCTGAACAATCCGTTCAGAACTTCAATGATTGAGCAAAAAAATTCGAATTGGCGGGAGACAATTCAAAACAGGTGTCAATGGCCCTTTAACTGATTAAGACAAATTCTACCAAAAAAGCCTGGGATTTGCTTAAACCGGGATTATATGTCGTGTCAAAAGTTCTGTCGTTTTATTTCAAAAGCAATATTTGTGGCGTTGTGTTTTTACCATATACCTTTCTAACATTTTTCAAAAGCTTACCACTTTTTTTGTAGCCAAGGTTCTCAGCTACAAAATGAATGGTAAACTTTTGAAAAATGTTAAAAAAGTCTATGGTAAAAACACAACGCCACAAATATTGCTTTTGAAATAAAACGACAGAACTTTTGACACGACCTAATATTAAAACAAGGTTCGACTGTAATCATGTAACCACGACCCATAGCCAAAAAAATGACAACAAAGGGGTCCAATAATGCTACGTGTACAATGGTGCCAGCTTTTCTAATATTAGATTAGAGCCCTTTAACATTTTAGTGGATTTTATAATCTGCGAACTCACAAATTTATGAGGTATGACAAATAACAAACTGATGGGCTGTAAATAAAGAAACGTAAGATACTTTCTGCAGCCATACCAAATTTCTTTGGACATTTTAAATTTCGTTGTAGAACTGACTATAATAATGTCATTGTCACATATGTCATCGAAACGCGAACGAAATCGCAAAAATAAACGAAAAGAAAAAATTATATGCTTGAGCTTAAATTTCTATATTCTACATTAAATTAAAACTTTCAATTAACTATTTTTCTTTGGTTGTGTAGTCAAATTCTCAAAAATTCAAATAATTGTATCAGAATTTGTTTTTTTGAATTCAGACATTTAAGGCATCTTCATTGAGACAGTTACAACCATCAAAATATTGCGTGTGGCATTTATTTATCATTTTTTTCATCATGCTCTTTTATTTTTATATAGGATGAACGGTTGCAGTCTTAGGTCATGAGGTCAGCTTCAAGGCAAGCAACATATGGGAAGCAACCACTTATGCGCAATAAGCCGCGTTAATCTCATGCTACGAGAGCTAGACCTCAGACTGCGGCAGAATGAGAGGACTCGGTACCGGCCCCACAACCGTTATTCAAACATCCTTGCTTGCAGCAAATAATCTTTATTTCAGACGACGCGCGGAAGCCCGTGACAAAAAAATTTAGATTTTTTCAGGGTTTTTGGCCACCCTGTACAATAAACTTTCAAGCCCGGCTAATTTTGGCTAGGTGAAATTTGTCGAAAACGAAATTTGTCAAACGTAGTTTTTGTCAAAGCGAAACTTGCCAAACGAAATTGTTCGAAACGAATTTTTTCAAAACGACATTTGTCACATGCGAAATTTGTCAAAAACGAACTTTCTCAGACACTTATCAGTACAAAAACTTTCTAAGGTCCCATTTTTTTAGTTTCGTTTTTGAGAAATTCCGCATGTGACAAATGTCGTTTGACAAAATTCGTTATGACAAAATTTGTTTTGAGAAATTTTTGCTAATTTTTTGATTTTGATTTTTACACAATCCAACGACCCTAACCATTATAGAATAAGTATAAGCATAACCAGATAAACCGATAGGTTGTGAAAATTTTGAACTTAAAATTTCGCGACGCAACTAACGATTTTTTTGATTAGGTACGAAATCAAGCGATCGTTTGAGACACACATAACTCTGAAGGTAACGGATTGTAACGAGGGTGATACACCTGAGTCTTGAAATTTCAATAAAACAGTCAAAATAATCGAAAAGATAATGATGAAAACACAATGACCCAGTCACTATTTACCATTTAGTTACAATAATCGCTTTTTCTCATGACAAGATGAAATCAATGTATTACTGCATGCACTAGAAATTTCTATTTAAAGGGGGAAACTTTATATACGCACCGCCTATCGTCGAAAGTTTAACAGTCACTTTGCTGTTTCAGGAGCCATCCACACAGATTCTTTATCTGTGCCAACTAAACTATTTACGATTGTCTACGCTATGCAGGGGCTTACCAGAGTTACTTTCGAGTGATTTGTGTCTAAGGTATGTGGGGTTTGCGCATCTCAACTACAAGCCTCAGGCCCCTGGTGGCAGGTGGCACAGGAGGCTTGAGAGTTTTGCTTTGTCTTGTCAATGTGTTGTGGCTGTGGCATGTGGCTGAGGCGTGTGGCTGTATGATGTGTCTACAATGCACAGCCACACGCCACAGGCACAGGCACAGCCACAGTCACACGCCACACTTTGTCTATAATGAAAACCTCATCCACAGTCACACAGACATAGCCACAGTCACACTCTGGTTACAATATGACACAAATAACATCTTTATTCAAAGCCCGACCAACGCAACACGAATCAAATCATTCTTTGTTGCAAATCAGCGACACCCACTCCATTAAAAAACTGAACTAGTTTCTGGCGCATTTTTGCGGCCTATTGACGACTTCTTTTTGCTACCCTTCTTCTCATTTCCGCTGGCTTAAGAAATCGTAGAAGATGGTACACTTCGCTTTCGCACAGTCCGTTAGCTTCAATACCTAGCCCGGTGTGAATACTTAGCCCGAAAGTGTGGCTGTGTGGCTGTGCATTGTAGACGCCCCTCAGCCACACGCCACAGCCACAGCCACACATTGTAGACAGGCTATTAGAGATGCACTCACTCACTTACCTTAGACATGATTCCAAAACGTACTCTTGATCAAAAAATGCATACTGCCAAAGCTTTACATAACGAACCCCTATATAACGAATACATCTAAAAAAGCTGATTAAAAGGATAAGATCTTAATAAAACCTCTGTATAACAAACCCTCTACATAACGAACGGTTTCAACTAGTCCCTTGGGGTTTCTTATATGTATAGAGTCTCTTGTGCCACGACCCAGTTAAAAAACATAGTCATAGAGTCGAAGAATAGAAACATTTAACTTTCTGACGTTTCGCCATAAAAGTGGCCCATTTTTTATTCCTTTCCCCTCCCAATACAGCCCATATTTCCTTTCAAATTCAAAAGGCAGCAATTCAAATTTTTCCGAATTTCGACTAAAAACCATGATACCTCTTTGTCGTTGGAAATTTTTTTTTAGAATAAAAAAAGCCGGCTTTCTCATGAAATAGAGGTCGAGAAACACTAATATGAAGTTATCTCTTCCATCGGAGCACTCTGCGTTGGAGGGGGGAGTCTATACTTCGAGAAAAATTTCCCAGTGATCATTTTTACCCTGTACAGTTATCTCTAACACAATTTTTTTCTCACCAATTTTGACACCAATTTTTTTCAAACTTCTGCAAAAAACAAAGTCGAATAAAGCAGTGGTTTACATAGGTCTCCAATAATTTTCCTCAGCGCAGTCTTGTTTTTTATCTCCCTCACTGTTTCAGTGACCTTTGTGGAATTTTTTGTTTTTATAAATACAAGACAAACTATAATATCGGTGATTTGTCTTTTTACTTTTTTCCTCCACTTCAATAAAATGCATTTATTGGAGGAACAAGGTGAATAAGAAGTTTTTTCTATCAATACAGATAGATATTACATGCACCATATAATTTAATTATTTTCCTCATCTTTGATGAACGAATTGGTAAATGAGCCAATCAATAACTTCCGTTTTTTCAGCCCTTTGTTGATGCTGTCCTACATGTCTTTCTGGTTGGTTTTTTGTTCACTAGAGTTACAAAAAATAGGCATAGCAAAATTTTCGATTCTTATATCTTTATCGAGAGTACTTTTAAGAAAAATAGTACATTTTAAAACTACGTTTTATAAAATTCTCTCGATTAAGAATAAAACATATTTCTCAAACACAACTTTTTTGATTTTCGTCTTTCCATCTTCCAATGAAAAAAAACAATAGTTAAAAAAATTTCTTAAAAAGTTTTTTAGAGTAAACCGTGAAATAATTGACTGTGAAGACAGTATAAAGGTCGACTATCACACAGTCAACTAGTTCTACAGCTGTAAATTTCGGTGTTAACTATTTTACAGTTAACTCTAAAAAATGAAATGTGTCTCGAATGTCTCGAGATCGAACTCGAAATTTTACGATTTTCGAGAGGTTGAAAAATTATAGAACCGGGATCTATAATTAGAGAAAATACGGTATCTGAGTGGCAAATATTGTCGGCAAATAGTTGAGAATGTTGCCTGGAGGAAAATTTTGCACAAACTTTTTTAGCTGATTTTTTCATGACCGCTTTCTGTCGATTATGCCAACGAGTCCTAACAAATCAGATCAACTTGTCTTATTAGAGGGCATACAAAATTTTCCTTGGTGCGACATTGTCGACTATTTTTTGACAATATCAAGTTGTTATTTAAGCATTTTTTACTGAAAATTCAATATTTGTAAAAATACAAAATCGACACTTTTTGTAAATAAATATTTGAAATATTTCTTGACTTTCTAGGTATCGACGACCAGCAAGTTGCCAGCTATTTTATTATGTACTTGCTGTCAGCATTCAGTTCAGTTTAGCTGCATTCAGCGTCGCTTTGTTATCATACAACGTCCAATATAGCGCAGAATTGGTCAGTGTTTACAAATATTAAGTAGTGCTATCTATAGATCGATGCTTATCTTGCCTCGCACTTTTCACCACAAAAATATGAACATAGCAATCTTATCAAAAATATGTACAGTCAAACCTCGATATAGTCGATATAGTATATTTTTTTTGGCGCGAATATTCTTTGTACCTATGTCGACCTAATCCAAGGGTCCTAAATCGAACTTTTTGGTCTTTCGGCACCGGCACTGGCTCACGGCACCGACTCTCAAAAATTTCACCGCACCGGTGCCGTGAGCTGGTGCCGGTCACTCACAACACTGGTGTATATGGTCTATTGACGACGAGCATGTCCCTTCAAACAGATTTTTATTTATCACTTTGGTTTTTTTATCCAAGTAAATATTTCATACAGTTTCGGAGCCAGTCAAACGGGTTCACTAACAGGCTTAGCCTGCATTATTATTGTGAGGAGGTCTTGCTGCAAAGATCATTCATATAAAATCCTGTCTTTTCACATAGTTGACCGAGAAGAGGTATCGGTGAGCCTTTTAGTGGCATGTTAAAAGGAGAAATTGTACAGTCAGACTACTTGTTTTTGTGTCCGAGTTCTGAGACCTAAAAACATTTCTTAATCAGGAAATAAATTTTTAACGTCATTGTCGATAGGCGTGCAAAAATGAGTAGGTAAAACATAAGTTTCAATATACTTATCAAAGTTGGAAAACAATGTGGTGGGTTGAGTGGTGGGTTGAGGTATCGATTTATTGTATTGAGTACATTTCTCGCTGGATCAATTTACGTATATAACCTAAACAGTGAAAGATGTATTGGGTTAGTCCACAGGTTTGCGGTCTATTATACACTTTTTATGGTTTCTGCCTCGGTTTCATAAGTTTTTTGACAATACGAGGTATTAAAAATTGATAAAATGGGTTTCAAAATCAAACAAGCAAACAAACAACAACCATGATATAAGAACATACTTTTTTGATGGTTTTCAAATTGCAATTTCGTGTTTCGATTTCAATTACGAGACCCATTAAAAAAATTTGTTCTTATTTCACAAATAAGATTTATTTACGTGTTTTGCACGCCACGAGTAAAATAACGGTTCGTTTTATTGGAGATATGTAAAAGTTTAAAAACGAAAGTTTTGGCGCTGCTAGGTTGTAACACCCGCTCCTTTAAAATGAACTTTTCGGAGTGTTCAAAAGACATTTTAGGTTATAAATTTTCATGAAAAGACTAAAAAATTAGTTTAAAAAAGACGTTAAGTCGAGGATAAGCTTTAACTCATTGAAACAAAACCAACCATATGACGCCTTGGGGTTCTTTGAATGGGGAGTATCTTAAAACGAGGTTTGAATGTAATCATCTAACCACGATCCCAAGCCAAATAAAAACATTATAACAGGGTGCAATATAATGCTGCGTGTGCAATAATACAAGCATGCCTAATAATTGTTTAGAGCTCGTTAACTTTAATCTCTGTTCTGGCCATCTACTGAAACAAGTAAGTAGGTACGATAAATAACAAACTGATGGGCTGTAAAGAAACATCTAATTTTTTTGAAGGACCGCCAGCGTAGGCAAGGCAAACGAAATGGCAAAGATAAAGAAAAAAAAACAAGAAATTAACATGCTTCAGCTTACACTTGTCTATTATACGGTTAACTAAAACTTTCATTTAACTACTTTTCTAGGACTGTGTAGTCAAATTATCAAAGTGTTTATGTCTGAAGTTAGAGAAATCAATAACGAAAACTTGTTTTATGGCACTTTGATGAAAATTAAAAATTACAGCTATATACATATAAATAAAGTTAATAAGCAATCAAATTTCAACCCTGGTCAAAATAGTGTTCCGAGCTACCTCATACATCAACTTTTGTTCGTTGTTGTGGCCTTCTTGTAAGCTCTGCAACCAGTCAACCTTTTTATTGTCTATTTCATGTGTTTTTCTGCAGTCGAGTAGCTGGTGTGGGAAATTGCCAGTACCAACCTCCAGCTTACTATAGTGAAAACATCTGTGTAGCTTGGTGTTGTTGAACTGAGAAGGGTCTTGGAACCTGCCTTTGCGGTTGAAACCCAAATATAGACCGGGTGTCCAAGCTGATTCAAGCAGGGTGTAGCCGGATTTGGTCATGTGCTCTCGAAATTGGCATTTTACGTCATTGTGCTTCAACTAAAATGACAAGCTCATTTAGAGATGGTTGTGCTGGACCTGAACTAAGCAAGATCTAATTTTGATTTCTAAAAATTGGTTCACCAGAAGCGTGCACACGGCGTCTCGAACACGTCGAAAGGCGAAATCGACATTGGTGTTCTGTCATGATTCATTTTAAATTTGACCTTATTTTTCTACTCTATTTTCAAACGACTTCCCAAAAAGTTCGTTCCCGCCTAGGGCTCGATACTTTTTTTATTACATGTTTAAATTTTTTTTTCTTCTGTCTCCCATCAGTTTTTTTTATCACTCTAGTTCAAAAAGTTGCAAGGATTCCGATTTTGTAATTTTTTAAATTCTCCGATTCACGCTATATAAGCGGAGATATGAGGTCCATTAGCTTACTAAAACATGTCAATTTTCATAAAACCACTCGGTTGATTTAAAAATCGATGGCGAATTGAAAACCAATGAAAACATGAGAAAGCTTAGGAAAAAATCTACTTTATGGCTAGCCAGAATGCTTTTTGAACACGAAATTTTGGAGAAAAGACATTTAAAATTGGGGGTCTGACTCTGACAGACGTTAATTCAAACTTCTTTTTGTTCAACTTTTTGTATTTATTCAGTTTAGTTTATTTTTAATCGATAGAGCAAGTCCTGACAAATACAGTGATGGAAAAATTTCGTATATATGACACACATAAGCACAGGTTACAAGCAAGAATACAAAGTTGAGAAAATATAAGAAAAAAAGTTTAAATCGTTTTCGAATTTTTTGTCTCGACAAGAAAAGTGTAGATTTCGCCTTTCGACGTGTTTGAGACCCGGTGTGTAATAGTGGACCTTGCAACATTTTCGTGTGCGATAATGACAGCTTTCCCAGCCATTATTGTTAACATACGACGCTCTATTGAAATCCCGCTAATTTTATTGGAGATGGGACTCTCTACACCTACGATCTTAACTATGATAGGTAAGAAATTTATATAACCAGTTAAACCGATAGGTTGTAAAATTTTTCTAACTCGAAATTTTTTTGGAAGGCTATCAACTATTTTATAATTCTGATTAGATACAATCACTTTTACTATGCGATTTCAAGCGCTCGTATCCAGATACACTATTGAGCCCGTCCTAACGAGCGTCATTCGGAGTCTTGAAATCCAGTATGATTACCAAACAACAAAACAGTCGAAAAATCAAAAACAGAAGAATGGAACCACAAGAACTCAGTCACAATTTGTACCCAGTCACTGTTTTGCCATTTGGGTATAATAGTCGCTTTTTATCATAAAAAGTTGAAATCAAGTCATTTCTAGATGCACTAGAAATATCTGGTTAAAGGACCATGGATTTTGCGCGCAGCGGCGTGTACAAAATTTGAATTGGCGGGGGACACTTCTCTTTCGTCTAGAACTATACCTTGTGGAGTCATTTAAAGCGAATCCAAAGAGTACAGTGAGAGACGAAAGAGAAGTGTACCCCGTCTTGGTTATGCTACTGCGCGCAAAAACCATGGTCCTTTAAGTTAAATTAAGCACATAATCTTGTAGATCAGGGAGACCCGAAGACCGACCCCACACCTAAAAATTTAGCTGTCTTCCAAGCCCATGCTGAACTGCAGCGCAGTTCAACCAGAACGGAAGTGCAATGTCCTTGTCTCACCACGGAGGTTCTGCCTTGCTGATCACAGAACACTCTCAGCAAGGTAAGTTTGCGGATTAAGTAATTTTAAAAATATAGTCAAAAGTACTGGACCTTTGAACGTTCACCAAATTAACCGCCAGCATTATGGACCAACTTTTAGATCTAATTTACTGTTTAATTTTTAAAGTGTTGGTGCCAAATTGTAGCCTTGAATGTCAGCTACATTTTGGTACTAAAATTTCTAGAAAATTTAAACCAATTTAGATTTAAACTTTAAACTTTTTGCGAAAAATCGATTGGACGGATCAGAATTCCAGTCCGATGGACTTAATCGCTCAAAAGTTCAGGTTTTGGTGGTTTTGAGTGGTATAGGGTGGAATTCTGAGCAATTAATCTCATCAGACTAAAATTCTGATCCGCCCAATCGAATTTTCGCAAAAAGTTCAGAAAATGTAAGCTTTTTCGTTTAAAGAAGATTGCGACTAAATTTTGGTCCAAATAAATTTAAAGACTCTACCTTCCTAACAGCCAGTCGCCGTCGTCTATTGAAGCACAAGAAACTGTGGAGTTTTGCCTGCTCTAACATTATCAATCCATCTTGCAATGAATGCACCAAAAAGTTTACTAAAATTCTAAGTATCAATAAAAGTAAAAAGCTGAAAAAGACGGCTTTTTTATTCCACCTAGCTACAGTCTACTGTACATCATTTACGACCAAACGAAAAAAAACAAAATTACACTAAAATCTCACTTAAACAGACATCTTCCACCCGTCCATTGGCATTGGTTATGCCCATAAAAGTCTGCACAAATCCTGCGCTACAATGGTTATACAATTGCCACACAGTTGTAGTTGCCTGGATGGCTGAGCTGAGGTCGCTGACAGTTGCTTTTTTCCTCTCTCTGGCTTGGTAAAGATCCAATTGGTTATCCAGCCCAGCCATTCTGCCATCCACAACAGGTAGGGCGACCAAGGCAGATTTGTTTTTTTGTTCTTCACTCAGAAAACTGGTAGGAGCAGTAGGCAGAGGTCTTAATCGCCTCATTTTAGTTGAGTATTTGTTGAAATAGTTGTGGCTGGGTGTTGAACGTGAGTGATGTCTATGCCTGTGGTCTTGCCTCGACCTCAAATGCCTAGAAGGATTGTAGATGGGGTTGGCATTGGGAAGAAAGCTCTGGAAAGTGGCCATAACAGAATAGGCTGGCAAATGGATGGGGGTAGTTGATGGTGGAGCAGAGCAGGGGGAACTGTTAAAAATGACTGGAATAGATATTAGGTAGGACAACAATGACAGTGGAGAGTAGCCCGTCCTGAATTATGAAATAATAATAAAAAAATTCAGCGTATTAATATATATACATTTTACTAATAGTTCATATATATTAGTTAAATTTTTAAATAAAAATTTTAAGGGGGTTGTAGCTGATAGCTTGAATGACCATGAAACTAAGGCACAGTGATTTGCGCAAAAAAATTGAATCCGCGCGGGACCAAACGAATTATGTCAATAATATTTATCTATTATTTGTTTAACCTGTGGGCATTAATAAGTTAATTTTTTTATCTTTTGTATAACACGCCTCAAAATAAACTTTTTATTTTTTTCTGAGTCCTGAGTCCAGATTATGCCCTATTATGCCGTCGTTAACTGTGAAATTTCTGGTATAATATGGATTATGCCCCATAATGCCGTCGTTAACTGTGAAATTTATGGTATAATATACCAGAAATTCGATTTTTTCAAATATTTTTCTGGCTGTGAAAATGACCAACCAACTTCCTGAAAAAACAAACCTTGGATTAAATATGCAGAATAAAAGCACAGACTGTAATATAGTAAACCATACAATAACTTGTCCATTTGAGATCAAATCCAATGGCATACTTCACATGGTCGAAACACTGCAAACCAGTTAGCTCAGAAACTTTTAGATTAGGATGACAAAATCTGAAAGGAGCCTGAAAACCATAATTTTATGGTGCATGCATTCCAACGAGGATCAAAAAAAAGTAATAAGATTTGAGGATGAAGAAGAAAAACAGGCTGCATGCAGAACAGTAGCCATAAAACCAATTTCTATCAAAGAGAAAAGAAAATGAGGATAATGGATGAACTAAAATCAAAGGTATAATTTTTGGCAGCCCTTCACTTATAAATCTCACCTCCCCTACCAACTATTTTTTCGGGTCATTTTGGAAGTTTAAAATTCAGTTTTGACTGTTTTTTTGTAATCAGAGAATTTGCGGGAAGAAATAACCCAAAACAGTTTGGTGGTTTTTGCTTAGTCTTCTTGCGATATTACAAAACTTTAAATTTTTTGGACCTTGTGTCGTTGACTTTTAATCAGCCTTGTTCTCTTTCTACAATAAATAAGTTAAGTATAAACTGCGAGGGTATGATTGTAAGGGTATAATGTTAACTGTAAGTAATGTTAACTGTAAGTAATGTTAACTGTAAGGGTATAATAACTTAAAGTTTTCAACTATAAAGGCTGACTATAACTATGGGGCTGAAATACACAACCCCCCAGGCCTAAAAAATGGCCGAAATGGTGTCCTAATGGCTTTTCAGTTACTTTAAACGAGAAAAAGCAGCAAAAATCATCGGGAAGTCACTTTTTAGCACTTTTCGAACAATTTTTTTTGCATTTCTGCCTTGCCTTTTTGGGAAGGGGGGGGGGTCGTTTGGTTGATTTCTGTACTCCGGCCAACTATAGTTAAGAGAGTACGGTACTTGTTTAGGTCGCAATTAGTCTCGGATGTATTTCTGCAGAGATATACAATATGAAAATATGGTTTGAATAAGGTCTCAAACACAATTAGGTGGATGTTTGAGGATGCTAAATCAAATTTGTCATTCGGAAATGGATATAACTTTTTTTCATTTTTTTAAAATCCCTCTTATTGCCGTCTCGTAACAAATATTTGAGGCTACCAGATGAGTTAAATATAGAGTTATTATAGTTTTCAATATTGGGATGAAAAAATAAAGAATTCTTATTTTTATTCGAAGAGGATTATTGAGCGGATTCTTTCTTTTTAGTTGAAAAAGTCTACTTTGTCGATAGCTAGTCTGGTAGCCTTGAATAAGCTACAGGAAAACAATACCAAAATTTTTTTCTAGAAAAAAAATTATGGCCATTTCCATGTGACAAATCTGATTTAGCATCCACGAACAGCGTCTTCTCTGTGTTTGAAACCTGACTGAAGGGCCAACTAAACACGGCATTATCGAATAAATGCAATACATGTTGTAGCCAAAAAACAGATTTAGTTGGGACAATACTCTTTTTGGCGTAAAAACACTTTTTTGGCGCAAATCCACTTCCTTGGCGCAAATTTTTGTTTTGCGTAATAAGACTGAAAATTTTTAACTTTTTCGAAAAGTTTAAACATCATCATGTAGCCTTGCTTTTCCAGTTTCTGATGAGGTATCACTTATTGCATCATCTTCGAAAAATGTAATAAAAAGATAAAATTATTAACAAAATTGTTGCTTTGATTTAGTTCATACTTTTACCTTTTTGTGTTATGTTTCATATTTGGGCTACATGATGATGTCATAACTTTTTCAAAAAGTTGAAAGTTTTCAATCTAATTACGCATAACAAAAATTTGAGCCAAAGAAATGGATTTGCGCCAAAAAAAGTATATTTGTGCCAAAAACAGGTATTGTCCTTTAATTGTCGTTTTTAGATAAATGTGTTCTCAACTATGACATATTTAACAGTCAGATAGGTCGACTGTCAAACAATTACAAACTATGTCTAGCAAGCAAAAAAGAACAGAAGAATATGTTTAAAATGGAGCAATTGCACACAGATGTTGCCATTTTGAGCACAACAGATATTATCTTAACAACATATAAAAACATTCATAATTTATTGAAGAATACAAAGAAAAATTATTGGCACCTGTTGCTATTTTATTGTAATAAAGGGTAGTATTCCGTCACCCCCAGAAAAATAAATTGCATTACAGAGAAGAATGGATTAAAATTCTTTTCCTTCTTATTTCCTGCCTTGTTGATTGGAAAGACACAGTTTTGGAGAGAAGAGAAAAGGATGGACAACTACCACCCTTTTCGCCCTACAGTAAATTCACCAACCATTTTAGTAATTTGGCATTGGGCAAATACGTCTTGGTCTTTTCTAACTTATGCAGACCCAAATTTCGAAAAAAAAACACAATTAAACGAAAGAGTATTATATATTCGATCCTACAGCTTCTAAGTAAACCCAGCAACTTCTTGGCCAGCTGTTAAGCTGTATATCTAAAATAACCGCTGTCATAAACTTACCTTGCTGGGTGTATTCTGTGATCAGCAAGGCAGAACCTCCATGGTGAGACAAGGACATTGCACTTCCGTCCTGTTTGAACTGTGCTGCAGCTCCATATGGGGTTGGCAGACAGCTAAATTTTGGGTGTGGGGTGGCCTTCGGGTCACCCTAATATAATGGATTAGGGTGCAATAGATATATCGGTTTTCTTTTTGTAAGGATGATTGCCCGGAGATGGAATTTTCCCTTCTACGGGAAGATTCAAAATTACGTTAGCATTCAAAAAACTGTAATATGCTCGATGTGCTCAACCATCCCTTCCCCCAAGCCCCAACAATTTGCTACTGTGATATAAAGACTAGAGATGATGGTTTGACCTTTATGGGACGGGACAAAATTTAAATTAAAAAATTTCAGGACAGGACGTCGGGACGAGACAAGCATAAATCTATGATCGGGACGGGATCTCGGGACGGAAAATTCAATGAATTTTTCCGAGCCGGTGGGAATCGTCCCGTCCTACTTCGTCATCATCTCTAATAAAGATTAACCGCCTCTGTATGATAGTAAACTGCGAAAATGCTTAACTATAATATAGTTGAACTGTTGAGGTTGGTGAACTGTATGAATTACTAGTTTTAGAAAAAAAAGTTTTATTGAATTTGCAGGCATATCTTCGACTAAAATAATAAATTTGAAAATGATAACGTAATTTTGAATCACCCTGTACGATAGGAAATATCTTGGGAGTCCATGACTGTTTGAAAACCCCTGTTCTATCCAAATGATTTTCGGAAAGCTGAAATTATTCCATTTTCGTATGATTCATATTTTAATCGTCAAAGTGAAATGGATCTGGCTTGCTTCTTGTTTTAAAGATTACGAGCAAATAATAGCTGAAAAGGGTGCCGTAAGTTTGGTAGACCCTGTAAAGGGGCGGGGCCGAACAAATTCGAAAAACATCTTGCCCCATCTTGCCCCATCGATTTTTCCAGAAAAATCGATGACAGCAGTGGAACACCTAGGAGCTTTTAAAATAAGAATCGCAAAAGATGTGCGAGAAAAACAATAGCAATAAGTTGCTAATAAAAAAGATTCACAATCCCAATTTTACAATAATTTCCGATTTTTTAGGCCACCCTGTACTCATTTTATAAATTTTCTATGCGAAATGAAATATTTCTATCGATTGATACTGTATGTTTGGCTTTTGACCGACACTCATCGAATTGAAACTTTCAGGAATAAAAAAACAAAGGTTGTTGGGTTGCACAATTAGAGCCACACAACGAAGAAAGACTGATTTCACCAGGAAGAAAAATTGATAGTTCAAGTAGATTGGAGCACTATTTTAACACTTAACACTCCGCGGGTAACTAAACGCGCCTAACTTACAGCTATCCTAACGGACAGCCCGCCCAGCCCCTGTAAGTTGAAATAGCTGTCAGTTGGGCGCTGTAAGATGGGCCAGCTGTCATTTGGGGGCTGTCAGTCGGATGTCGTTCCTCAAAATATGTGTCTCAAAAAAAGCGCATGAAATCGCACAGTTAAAAAAATTGTACCTGACCACAATCAAAAATCGTCGGTAGCGTTCCAAAATTTTTAAGTTGAAAATTTTTGAAACCTATCGGTCAACCTGGTTATGTTTATTTTTTAATTATGATAGTCAAGGTCGTAAGTTTAGCGGACCACTTTCTAAAATTAATTAGCGGAACTCTAGGAGGGTATTGTATGATTAGTAATAATCATTGGGAAAGTTGGCATTATGGAGCACAAAAAAACAAGATCCATTATCAGGCGCTTTCAGTGAACTTCTTTTTAAAAATAAAATCATTTTCTGCCGAGTTCAGGTTTATCATAGCCATCTCTCAATGAACTTTTCATTTTAGTTGAATCGAAATGACGTAAAATGCAAATTTCGAGAGCACATGACCAAATCCGGCCACACCCTGATTGAATCAGCTTGGACATCCGGTCTATATTTGGGGCTTAACCGCAGAAGTAGGTTCCAAGCGGACACGGACAAAAGGCTACAACTCGAAAGAAAGGGACAAAAGGCTACAACTCAGTAAAATTGGGAAAAAGTGCCGCGAACCCAAAAGAGCAAGCGACAAATGTTTCCAAACAACCTATATAGACCTATAATCGCCTCAGGAGTTCAAAAAAGCATTATTTTTGAGTTCTTCAAAAAGGAAGATGTTGAACATAGTTTCAAATACTGGAGCTCCCAGTGCCCCCTTCGGGGGCGCAGGGGGCTTGGTCGGTCAGAGACGCGCGCCCTCACTTACCTTGGACATAATTCCAAGCAAGACTCTTGATCAAAAATGCATTATGAGGCTGTTTTTGCAAAGTTTTATGTTGAAAAACATGGTAAAACAGGTAAAATGTCAAAATTTTCGCTTTTTTCATAATTTTACTGGGTTGTAGCCTTTTGTCTCTTTGCTTTGAGTCGTAGCATTCTGCCACGTACTGGTTCCAAGTCTCTTCTCAGTTCAATTACAACAAACTACACCGATGTTTTTACTTCAGTAGACAAGACGTGACTGTTGGTAAACTTGCCCTCAAATACGCAACCGCAATACTATAAATAAAAAATACAGTGAAGAGGTTGACGGGTTGCACAGTTTACAAAAAGCCCACAACATAGGCCGATTTTTCGATTCATAATTTGTCGGAACAATGTAACTCAGAAGGGGGGGGACCCTGACTGTGACGTGGGTTAACTTCGATGAATTTTTATTTCTGTAAATTCTTGTAGAGCGTGCCCAAGTCGCTGACCAAACTGGCTCTCAAGCTCTGAAGGTCCGCAAAACGTGGTACAAGGGTCACTCAAAGCTCTAAAAACACCTCGATACCCACATCCAGTCATGTATAAATCTCCGGCTCTGGCTCTTGCTCCGCTCTGGCTCCGGCTCCGAGCAAGAGCCGGAGTAAATTTTTGAAACTTGAGAGCCCGGAGCAAGAGCAGGAGGAAATTTTCGAAACTTAAAAGACTGAAGCAAGAGCCGGAGAAAATTTTTTAAAGTCGAGAGCCCGGAGCGAGAGCCGAAGCGAAATTTTTCAAATGAAGATCTTGGAGCCAAATCCGGAGCAGATTTGTTCAAATGAAGAGCTCTGAGTCAGATTCAGAGCAAATTTCAGAGCAAATTTTTGCAAATTGAGAGCCCGGAGCAAGAGCCGGAGCGAATTTTTCAAAGTCGAGAGCTCGGAGCAAGAACAAAAAACACACTTAACCACCAAAATCAATGGTTTTTCAAAGCTGACCCATAGGCCATGGGTCATTCGTAAAATTTTATTTGCCTTCAGAAGTGAGTTGCTTCAGGTGCAAACGCACATGCGATTCAGGCACCCTCTACGCGCATAAAAGTAATAATCGGAAAAGCCCAGGTCACAGTTAGGGTCCCTACCTTGTCAGAAGACAGTTTTTTTCAGCAAAGTTCCTTAACTCATCTGGTTTGAGATTGGGCAAAGACGTTTCAGCCCTGTCTAACTTACGTAGACCTTAATTCGAAATGAGAAAAAAAACAAGTAAACGAAAGAGTATTATATATTCAATCCTGGAGCTTTTAAGTAGACCCAGACCCCTTCTTAGCCAGCTATCGGGTTTCATTTTTAAGATCACTACTATCGTAAACTTACCGGATAATCCTTTTTTCTGGGGCAAATATACTTTTTTGGGCAAAAATACTTTTTTGGGGCAAATTTACTTTTTTTGGGGCAAATCCTCTTTCGAGCGAATTCACTTTTTTCTGGGGCAAATATTGAAAATATTTTCTTGGGGCAGATGGACTTGGGCAGATATACTTTTTTGGTGCAAATTTAATTTTTTTTTGGAACAAATTTATTATTTTTTATTGGGCGAATTTAATTTTTATGGGGCAAATTTTTTTGGGACAAATAATCTTTTTTCTAAAAAACTTTTCTGGAAAAAAAATTGTGCTAAAAGAGAAAAATTTGCCCCATAAAAAAAATTTGCTACAAAAAGTAATTTTGCCCCAAAAAGTATATCTGTCCCAAGCGCATCTGCCATCAAAAAAATATTTCTGTACCAAAAAGAAGTATATTTGCCCCAAAAAGGAATATTTGCCCCAGAAAAAAGTGAACTTCTTCCACAGAGGATTTGCCCCAAAAAAACTAAATTTGCTCCAAAAAAGTATATTTGCCCCAGAAAAAAGAAAAACCCAAACTCACCTTGCTGAGAGAGTTCTGTGATCACCGATGCAGAACCTTCATGGTGAGACAAAGACATTGCACTTCCGTCCTGGTTGAACTGTGCTGTAGCTCCACATGGGGTAGGCAGACAGCTAAATTTTTAGGTGTGCGGTTGGCTTTAGGGTCTCCCTACTTTGATGGATTAAGCAAAGAGTACTTAAATTTCTTAAATTTCTACTTAAAAAAATTTCTCCTATTTCGGAAAATAGGGCGCCAGCGCCGGCGCCATGGTTTTCAAATTTCGGAGCCGGCGTTGCAAGCGGCGGCAGGCATTTTTAAATTTTGGCGCCAGCGCTGCAAGCAGCGCCAGCGCAGGGGCGACAGGGTGAAATTAGGGCGCCACCGCCGGCGCAGACTATTTTAAAATTTCAGATGCTAAAAAAGGGGCGCCGGCTCCGGCGCCGGTATTTTTGTCTGTAACTTGAGTTTCTATAATGAAAAAATGAATATTTTCATCCCAAAAATATTCGATTTCGAAGAAAATTCAAAAAAATTGGAAAAACTTTCAAAACATTTTTCGGAAATTTTGAAAAAAAACAAATATTGTGACAAAGTTGGCGCCTCTTCATAAATCTCGGGCGCTGGGGACGGCGCCACACGGCGTGTCAAACACGTCAAATGACCAAATCGGGCTTGGCGTTCTGTTTTAATGAAAATTCAAAAAAGTTTCTCATTTTTAAATACCATTGACAAAATATGTTCAATTTTATGCACTAAATATTCATATACTGTTTTTTTAAATTTTCTATAGATACTTCTCGTCTAAAAAGTCTGTTTCAAATTCAATTTCCCCTAGTTAAAGGGAGGACGTACTTTTATATACGCATTGTCTAGGTCATAGGTTCAAATCCGCTTGGGTGCATACCCTATTTTTACCCCATTTTTTCATGTTTTATTTACAAGTTTGGTGTCAAAATGATCTTTGGTCTCTTGGCTATCCAACAAGACCATCAGCACAAGGTTTAAGAATAATCAGGACTGAGTTGGAGATTTTTTCTGATCGTTGTCCATTAATTTACCTAAAAAGTGTAAATTTACTAAAACTTGTTCGATCTCCGCATAAAGTATTCATATGAAAAAACCAAAGATACCAGCAGAAAGCTGGTGAAAAATACTACAAAACTGTAGGACAGATTATTTTTTCCGGGAGAAATCACTGAGAACGAGCTATTTAAAGTTGGCGAGCTGACTCTGCCAACCGCCAATTCAAACTTCTATTTGTTCAAAATCTTTGAATTTCTGATAAAATTAGGTAAATTTTTTCACCAATCGATAGAGCGATTCCTGGGCAATCCACTGATTTAAAAATAGCTCATATAGGACACATATAAGCATGAGTTACAAATAAGAATACAAAGTTGAGAAAATATGAGAAAGTTACTACAAATTTAATCGTGTTCAAATTTTTTGTCTTGACTAGAAAAATGTCGATTTGGTGTTTTGACCGATTTGACACGCCGTGGCCAGCTGTGAAAAGCATAAAAGCGCCGGCGCCGGGCTTGTGAAAAATCGGCGCCTGCGCACAGAGCGCTGCTAGTGGCGCCGGGGCCCGTGCAAGTATGATCACTTAAAAAAATCTGACGGTGTGAGCACGTTGCCCCGCGATGCATTTGCGTATGAGAGCCATTTTTCTAAAAATACCGAAAAGCATTTGTTGAATATTTAAGCGATTATTTCATAACAATTTGCTGAAACAATATAACAAAATCATTTCCTTTTATCTCTGTCGGAAAATTTCTAATGGAAAATGTTATTTTGTTTGAGTAATGTTGCTGAATAAATGTTATTACGGAAGAAATGATTGAGTAAATTTCATAGTTAACTATTTTGGCAGCCGGGCAACCTGGGCCGGGCCGAAAATATTTTTACTCGAACCCGCCAAAAGAACGACAATAGGCTCGACTGGTGAGTGGTTCTAAATTTTTAACAAATTTGCAAATTCATTTTTTAAACGATGAGCTCAAACAAAAAAAACAATTTGAAATTATTATTGACTAAATGTGTGCGGTCTCGCGCGCATGCAAAGCTTTCAAATTGCCATGATGAAGTGGAGAAAGGGTCCTTCGTGGGACATGCCCGTCGCCGATGGGAATATTTCAAAAGGCAGGTACCAGGTCAATTCAAAAAAAAATTTTTGTAATTTTTTTATTGAGTACCGTAATAGAGTACCGGATAATAAATAATCAAAAACCATGCCGTTGTTTAGCATCAGTGGCCTAGTGGCGGAAAGCGGTGTCGTATGAAAGTTGGTCGTCGGTTAGATTCCCAATAAATGCAAAGTCTTTCTTCGATTTTTAACAAACTGCGTGAAATAAATTCTTATTTGAATTTTACTGGTACTCGCCTTTCAAAATATCTAGGTTGTCGAATCGAGCGCTCGATTTCGAACTTTTAGCTCGAAAGTTCGAAAAATTTCGAATTTCGAGCGGAAATTTCGAATTTCGAGCGCTCGAAAAAAAAATTTCGAATTATGCTTTCGAATTTTGAGCGCTTATTCTCGAGTTATAGTTTGGAACTTGCAGCACACAAAAAAGAATGTAATGGTGAATTTTCTTGTTTTAGAAAAATGCCAAGCGAAGTTTGGAAATCGTTTAAGAAAGTCGGTGGAAAGACTATTTTCACTTTCGGGGAAGAGCTTAGACTGCCAAAGAGTAGATTAACAACTCATCTTTCGGGTCACCTGAAATCGGCAAGACCCAAGGAAAAGTTAGCGAACAAAAAATTGGGACCTTCTGAGGCGAAAAAAGCCAGAGCGGTGCTTTTTGCGATCTCAGAGTCTCCGATCTGCGCCGTTTGATCAAGCACAACTATGGACAAAGAATGGTAGTTTTTTCGGCCGCTTATTCGTTTGGTGTGGTAAAGCGGTCGTGTGTGGTCGATTAACCATGGTTTCGATTAATTTATTTCTAAAAAATCCATTAATGAGGCGGCGAAGCCGCTGAAAATTTTCAATTTCGAATCGAGCGCTCGAAAATTTTCGAATTTCGAATCGAGCGCTCGAAAATTTCGAATTTCGAATGTCGAATCGAGCGCTCGACTCGAAAATTTCGAATTTCGGATATCGAATCGAGCGCTCGACTCGAAAATTTCGAATTTCGAATATCGAATCGAGCGCTCGACTCGAAAATTTCGAATTTCGGATATCGAATCGAGCGCTCGACTCGAAAATTTCGAATTTCGAATATCGAATCGAGCGCTCGACTCGAAAATTTCGAATTTCGAATATCAAATCGAGCGCTCGACTCGAAAATTTCGAGCGCTCGACAACCTTAAAAATATCGCTACCGGCGACAGGCATACCACTTTTATGAAAGCCTGTTTGAAAGACCATTGCTGTCTACTGCGATTTTTTGCGTTTTCCGAACTCCCACGCTTTACCGATCCCAATTTTTGGAATTTGAATTTTCACCCAAAAATCTCAAGATTGACCTTAAAATTTCCTGATCATTGGTTGATTGAAATATAATCCGACATGTAGCCTATTAGAGCACTTACGGTAGGCGACACTTCAAATGGTTATTGTTTTGAAAAAACAAATCTGTTGATTTTGATTGCAAGACAAACTAATTAATTTTTAAAATGGTTCAAGCTTGCGACTGTCTCGCTAGCTGGATCCTTCAACTATCGAAAACATCAATACGTTGTACAGATTATCCTATGATGGGTTTCACAAGATTATTCAAAATTTTAGGTGAAACCCACCAAAAAAATTTTAAAACTTATATATAAAATATTTTGGTGTTTCGTAGTTGTTAAAAACGGACGCACCTCTTGTTGTTGCACAATTCGTCAGTTTCAAGCTGTGTAGGCTTTGTGTGTAAGTGTTCAAGCTGTGTAAAAAGTGCCTGTTATATTTTTAAAATCACTCGCAGTCACTTTTTACAAAACTCAGACAGTAAATGAAAACAGCAATTTCAGACCACTTGAAGTTAGAGAGCGGATAGCAATCAGAGGGGGGGGGGGGGGGGGAGCTTACGATTAGAGGAAAGACGGCATTCCTTGATAACCATCACCCGAATACTACTGCCCAGGTTCTTTTACCTTAGTACCAATACTGAAGGCGTTTCTATGTATCACACCTGAGTATCTTTAACTAGAGTACCTTTACCTATGCAATGACCTGAGCACCACCTGGATACCTCACTCGATTTGAAATTAATTCAGAACTAGAGCCGCTGCAAGTGAAATCGCTTTTTCGTATTGTTAAACCATACTCAGAACAGGATTCTCGACAAGATGCATTGATTTTGAATTTGCTTTCAGCCAAATCAAAAATTTTATTTATAATTTCTGGAGATGGATTCCCATTTTGGAAAGGTACCAGGTGGTTACCGTACTCATTCTGATGATTACTGTCCTAGATTATGACTATGTTTATAATCAAGAAAATACCTATCAGTCAAGAGAAATTAGTGTCTGCTATCAGCAGGATTGGAACCTGTATCTCAAAAGTTTGTAAGAAAGATTGGAAAATTAAAAATTGTGCAAAAATAAGAGGTGTGGTCTGTTCTAAACAAGTTCCTATTTTTTCAACCCGTCGATGTTTTTTTCCAATCTGTTGACAAGTCCATTTCTGCCTCTGACACCAGCCTCCCACCCCCCCCCCTTTATTGGTGTATTGTGCGGTTAATAATAATGGTTGGGAAAGCTGGCATTATTACAAAAATGTGAATTGTCCAGCATAGTCATTTTTAATTTTTTAAATTTTTCAGAATTTATAATCAGTTTTTGCCGAGTTTGAGTACAACAACACCATTTCTAATGAACTTGCTATTTTAGTTGATGCACAATAATGTGAAATGCCAATTTCGAGAGCACACGACCAAGTCCGGCTACACTCTTCTTGAAACAGCTTGAACATCCGGTCTATATTTGGATTTTATATGCAAAGGCACATTCCAAGACCCCTCTCAGTTTAACAACACCAAGCTAGGCAAATGTTTTATCTTCAGTGAACTAGAGTTGGTTGACGGCAGTGCTGGCATTTCGAAATTTCCGGCTCCGGATCTGGCTCCCGGCTACGTCGGGGCAAATCTTTCGCTCCGGATCTGGCTCCTAACTCGGGGAGTCAAAATTTTCCGCTCCAGATCTGACTCCGGCTAGGAGCCGGAGCTGGATCCAGAGCGGGAGCAGAGCGGCTCTGGCTCCGGTGCAAGAAAGTGTCAACGAAATAACTGATAGAATGAGCCACATAAATCTGATCTGGCTCCTGGCTCCGTCGATACAAACTTCCCGCTCCGGATCTTGCTCCAAGCTCCTTCGGGTGAATTTTTCGCTCCAGATCTGGCTCCGGCTCGGAGCCGGAGCTGACCCAGAGCGGAGCGGATTGCCAGCACTGGTTGTCGGTATGTCCGGACGTCTATTACACGACTGCAACACACAAAATAAAAAAGACCAAAAGACGTCGACGGGTTGCACAGTTTACAAGAAGCCAACGACATAGGCCGATTTTTCATTCACAATTTGTTGAAACAATGTAACAGAGATTAACTCACAAGGGAGGGACCCTGACTGTGACGTGGAGGAACTTCGGTGAATTTTTTTTCTGTAAATTTTTGTAGAGCGCGCAAAATTTTTTTAACTCATCATATTTTTTTCCTTTTTATGCGTGAAAAGTACAATTCAAGTTTAGCGGCGCCCAAGTTCGTTTCATGTCTTGATGTCCTTCAAAATGACGTCTATTAAAAAAATTGACAAGAGTAGCTTGCGAAAATTCAAATTTCGACAATTCAAATTACGACAAAATCATCGGTCTAATTTGGCAAATATTTGCCGAAAGACCGATAATTTTGTCGCAATTTGAATTGTTGCAATTTTAATTGTCGCAATCTACTCCTGCTCAAAAAAATCATCACCATTTGCTGCCATGGTAGTTTCGACTATTTAAATTCGATACACAATCCCTTTCTGCCCCGAAAATGGTCTCCTAGGAGAATTTAGCTACTTTAAACGTGAAAAAGCCACAAAAAATATTAGGATGACATTTTTTACCACTTTTTGAACAAAAGATTTCTTGGCTGGGGCATACCTGCACGCTGAGAAAAATCGGCGCCGGGCGCCGACCCAGGCGCCGGGTCTACTAAAAATCGGCGCCGGGCGCCGGCGCCGGCGCCACAATTAATTCGGCGCCGGGCGTCGGCGTCGGCGCCGGCGCCGACGCCTAAAAGAGGAAATACGGCGCCAGGCGCCGCCATCAAGCCATTTTTGTAAATAAAATAATAGAATTTAACAAAGACTAATCTAACATTTTATGTTTTTAAATAGAATTTTTTGTATTAGGAATAGCAACAATTATGAGAAATTAAAAATTTATCACGTTGCGGTTATAAACAAGCTCGTCGATTTTTCTAATGAATCAACCGGAATACCGTACGAGATGTTGAAAGAGGGCGCGCATCCACCGCTAAAGGCAAGATTTTAAAATGCGAATGAAATTTTCAAAATATCGTGTTAAGGTTATATGGCGCAAGTTGTTACACCACTGCGGAGTAAAATCCGGAAAAGAACTATTTTTCAAATTTATTGCCTTCTTTGGAATTTCAATCACAGCTGATCAAGCTGGAGAGGCAATTTTGGAAACAGTGAACAACGAGTCGAGGAAATAGTGGATAACTATCTTCATCAGATAGTGGAGAACATCAAAAAAAAAGCAAAAACCGGTGATGAAATTTTGTGATTTACATGTGATAAACATAAAAAATAAAAATTTACTATAAAATTAAAAATAACTTGTCTGCAAAAAAATCTGAGAAAATTTTGAATTTACTAAAACATTGTCAAAACAGCTGAAATCTTAACATTCAGGCGCCGACGCCGCAGCTAAAGTGGCGCCGGGCGCCGGCGCTGGCGCCGGCGCCGGCGCCCGACTGTTAAGATTTTTAGCTGGCACCGGCGCCCGTGCAGGTATGGCTTGGGGTACCAAGGTAGCTCAACCTAAATGGTACATGAATATCTCTAAAAGACCAAAAAGATAGGATTTGAACATAGTTTTGTGAAATAGAGCACAACGCGTGAAGAAACTCTGGTATGCATATATGACATCCAGAGTCGCTTCCGAGTGATAGTGTCTAAGGTATGTGGGAGTGCGCATCTCAACCCCAAGCAACCAAGCCCCCTGTTCCCCCGGAGGTAATTTTTATTAGTAGTTTTTTTCTTAAGTATTTTTCATCAGCACTTTTACACAAAAATCAGTTTATCAGTCAGTCACACACACACAACAGATTTTACAAAAGGATACACAAAGTAGAGCAGCAGCAACATTCCCTCGAGCAATAATAAAAACATATATTCCACAAATTTGAGTTCAAATCAACTCCAAAGATTTTTATAGTCTGATCTGCTCCATCGGGTAAAAGTAGTTGCTTTCAGGTGATGGATTTCTCTGGTAGCTCCCAAAGTATGGCGAGTATTGTTGCAGTGGGTATGCCAACCGTGGCCGCTCCTTTTGCCTAAAAATGGAAGTGAAGAATTACTACAGTCAAGTCTCGATAAAGTGTCACTCCGTTAGAGTGACACCTTGATGTCAGTTGGTTTGGTTTTGGCTTAAAAAAAATGTCAAGGCTGGATAAAGTGACAACCTCGATACAGTGACACCTAGCGGCGGTCCCAGGGGCGTCACTATGTACTATGTTAAGATTTTCGTGAAAATTTTGACTCAAAAATTATTGCTCCGTTTGCCTGCAATTATAAAAATCCTGACGGAATATACCACCCCCGCCCTACCAGCCAAAAGCTACTGTAATATAACCCCCCCCCCCCTTAATAATTCTTCATGTGACTCAAAACCCATACTTTTTTTCAAAGTGCTGAAATTATGTTTCGAATAACGTACACGTGTACGTGCCGAATACCTTATTTATTCTAATAGTAACCCCATCTCTAAATGTAAACAGCCTTTAACTTTCAACAGTAGACACATATTTAAAAATTACCTAAAGACTGTCCAGCTAGAGAGTCGAAATAACTTTGTCGCTTATCCACTAGTTTGTCATAGTTGCTGGATAGGTAAATGTCTCCTTGACTTGGGTGCTTTTGTAGAGATTTTGCATCCATCTAAAACATTGCATTTATTATTAATCACACAAATTTAATTTTGATTAGCTACCTGGTCCATAACTAGAGAGCGACTGTGCACAATTTCCACCTGCAGTATAAATAATAGGATCACGGCCAACAGAGGTGAAAACAGGGAATGCCAAGCAGAATTCATTAGGCAAATTGAAATTCTGGTTATCGGTTGTTACTAAACTTAAATTGATTTCTTAAAAAATATAAAAATCACCAGATGTGAAAATTCGAATAATTATACGGATACCCTGACTACAAGACTAGCTTATTCGGATTCGATTTAACTGAAAATTCAAATCTGCAAACCATTTTTCATAAAAAGAGGTTAAGAGTACATATGCATGATTTGTATAGCTCTTTAGACAGCGCAAGCAAATCAGCTTTTTAATGATATATTTTGTAAGGTTCATGATAATATAATTTAAAATGATTGTTCCGAAAAATTTGTCCGTAATGCAAAATTCATCACAAAAGGTGCAGAAGTGCAAACTATTTTCTCTTCATCTACTTGCTGACCCAAAATAAGGCAATTGGTGTTATATAGTGAGATAATAAAAATTCCACTGGTACTAATATCCCTCCAAGGTTAATTCCCGCACTCTTTCAATAAGAGAGGGCAGGAATGATGTCTTGGCCTAAAATAACGGAAAAGCTAATCAAGCGTGGGGCTTTCTTTTCCGGAATTCAATGTGCTCCCAAATTAAGTGGACGAACTCACACAAAAAATTATAAAAGAAAATTTTTTAATAATAAGAAATTTATAATGCAGTAAAATTGACATTTCACTTGAATAAATTATTTTGTTAAACAAATAAACTAGTAAAAAAGTGGCTTATACGCCATTTTTATCCGTTTTTATCCTAAGAGACGCACAAAAGTACACATATAGACCATAAGTTTAGCAAATTTAAAAGGTGGGTCCAAAATCTCAAAAAAGACCCAAAATTTTCCGAGTTTTCAGAAAAAAACAATTATTTGAATGATTTGAAAATAGAAAATTTAAAAGAAAATTAATAGAAAATTTCTGTTTTGCATTTCACACGGATACCTTTTCAGCGGGATCAATGTACTTAAGGCTGTAGGTGAAAACACCCTCAAAATGTGTAAATCACCCCCAAATTTATTTTTTGTCCCCCCAAATTTGAATTTCGCGTAAAATGTGTAAATCACCCCCCAAAATGTGTGAATCAACCCCAAATTTAAATTTTTTTCGCTGAATTTCAAATTTTTTACCCCTCGAGTCTATCTTCACCCCTTCAAGTGGATTTTTTGTGCATAATACATAGGTTCAAGTGGTGAACATGATTATTGCACTCGCTTGCACTGTTTTCGCAGTAATTTTGTGTGCTCTCGTAGGCGCGGATACTTGAATCTCTCGTCAAAGTATGTAAATCTCCCATCAAATTCAAATTTCGACAGTCATAACATTTACTTTTACCTCGTCAAGTTGAACTTTTGTTGCAAGATACCTAAGTTTCATATCCAGTCTTGTCTTCACGATGTCCAGCTTTTCTTTCAGATGCCTCGAGGACCATCTCTCATTGGACAAATGTGGTATTTTGCTATAACAAAGAAGAAATCGATACATGGCTTCAGAGTAATACTGAATGGCGCTTTGATACTGGTCAGCCTGGGATCGAATAGCTACTGACAGATATCTCTGCTATTATTCACACAAGAATCGCCTTGGAAAATTTCATTGCGAGGCGAAGATGAGGATTCGATGCATGAAAGATCTATCAAAAGTGTGTTTAATTTTTATGAACTTATTGTTTTACTGAAATGTATTCTTATTTAGGCCTGTATCCAAACGACAGGTACTCATGATCATGTTTGTCTTAGGGATCTCGGACTCAGCACACAATTACCGCAGGTAAACATGAAATTAAATGTCGACTGAATCTACGTTTCTTTAACAGCGTGTCGAGAAGTGTTCCCGGACGCGAACGAGGAATGTGCTACGCCCATGTAACGATGGATTTTAACAATGAGCTTCCAAAATCAAGAATTTCCAAGCTGCCTGCGATGAGATTAAAGAGGATGTTTCTTATCTGGCTATGGCAAACTCACTGGGTAGAATTAGCATTGACAGTTTTGTCTTTTATGTAATCATTATGAATGTATAACAAAATTTCTAGCTTCTCGGACACTTTGGGATCATTGGAACGCTAAATGGAGCCAAATTCCAAGACTGCATCAGGCCTGCAATAAATTTTTCAAGTCATGGCTTTTGAGAAACGAATATCGAGGATGATTTTATCGTTTCGCTCCAGGGTTCACCATGTTTTCAGTTGCTACTAACAATGGCTTGGAGGGTACGAATAAATGATTAAAGACAATTACACTCAGAGGGAGCTTTTGGTCTACCGCGATTATTCTGGTGGTGGAGCAGCTAGTCGAAGCGTGGAGCATTGATCCAGAACAAAAGGTAAGAAGTTCATCTCTAATTCAACTTGATTTGTTTTACATCAGGAGCCTATTCCTAGAAATCCGAATAGCAACTTGCGAAAGGCAGTGGAAAAGCTAAGAGAAGAAAGGCGTCAATTTGTCCATATCAATTACAATGAAGAGCATGTTTGGCTAATCCGTTCAAGTCTGCTGTAGAAAAGTCAATTTAGTGCCACTGTGGGATGAGCTCACACAAATTGCTCCAGATTCTCAATGGACTTTACCAGTTGGCAGAGGTAGGAATTTTTTTTAGCCATTGTGTTCACTTACTTCATCTTCAGATACAAGACTCTTCGACAATCTTTTTATGTTCTAAGAAATCCGTTGTATTTCCTGGCTATCTTTGCTGCACTTGTCCAATCGGGATAAGAGATGAATTATGCAAACACACATTACTGCTAATGGAGTCTGAACAGATGATTGAGCCGTTGCCGCAGCCGCTTGAGCCACGCAAGAAAAGAGGTCGAAGAAAAAAGTTGGGCGAGCGTTAGAATTTATTTGAATATGAACCATCGCTGTTATTTGTTATAGTACTGTTATTCGTTTTGGCCATAAAGATGATCTTGATTTTGATAGTGTCGTTATCATGATAACATATGAAAACCTAAAAGTGATTGAAACTTATACACAAAGAATTACAGTTAAATCTCTTTTTGCAATAGTCGAATTTCTTTCTTCAAATTTGGTGGCCGGTTAAAGGTTAGTTAGAGAGAAGTGAAATTTTTGATGAGGGATCAGCTGAAAAGTATAAAAAGTAATAGAAGTTTCGAAAAAATTGACCTTCACTTTGACTCGACGCAATTTTTTTTTTAATTTGACTATCCGAGTCGACAACCCCAGCACTGAGTATCGTGAAGACAAGATTGGATATGGAAATTAGGTATCTTGCAACAAAAGTTCAACTTGACGAGGTAAAAGTAAATGTATGACTGTCGAAATTTGAATTTGATGGGAGATTACATACTTTGACGAGAGATTCAAGTATCCGCGCCTACGAGAGCACACAAAAATTACTGCGAACAGTGCAAGCGAGTGCAATAATCATGTTCACCACTTGAACTATGGTATTATGCACAAAAAATCCACTTGAAGGGGTGAAAATAGACTCGTGGGGGTAAAAAATTTGAAATTCAGCGAAAAAAATTTAAATTTGGGGGTTGATTCACACATTTTAGGGGTGATTTACACATTTTACGCGAAATTCAAATTTGGGGGGACAAAAAATAAATTTGGGGGGTGATTTACACATTTTGAGGGGTGTTTTCAATTTTAGCCTGTACTTAAAAGGATGTTCTTTAAATTCAAATTCACTGTCAAATTTTTGATTCAGCTCAAGACAAAAATATTTTAAGAAAATTTACAAAAGTCGATTTCAAATCATTCAAATAATTGTTTTTTACAACGAAGTTTAAAATAGTCATCAGCAAATAAACCACGCAAGAAAAATCGCCTTAAAATAGCACGGGAGTCGGAGTGTTGAAAGTATATTTGTTTTTAGAATTTTTCGATAAAAATAAATTACAGGTCAAAGGTAAGCCAAGTATCTTAGATATCTTACATTAAATATTGAAAAAAAAACCAGAAATTGCTAAAGCTATATTTTAGTTCACCGTGTAATATATCGTGAAAAAAACCAACGCGAAATCTGTAAAGAACAGTAAACGGTAGTTTGCTTAATCATTTGCCCTAACTTTTCTAGCTAATAGCTCAATAGAGTTGCACTTATAAAAACTCTACACAAATAACTATTTTATAGATAAAAATTTTCCACCTAAATTTTCAATAATAATAAATTTTATAAAGTACCGAATAGACACTTGACTAATAACTAACTTAAGTCACCTAATTATATTTGCTTAGAAAACAATTTTTTTTATCCCAAAAACTAATTTGTGATCAACTAAGGCTGATCAATTAAGCAAGGTGTACACTACAAAAAAAATTATGAGTTAATGTTTTCAAATTTATTTGGGTGTATTAGGATAAATAGCTGTGACAAAAAGCTTGAAGTTTCATTAGCTAATAAAATTTGGAGTATGGTAGGCTAGAGAAAATATGATTTCACAGCCATAATCACTTGATACTTTAGCTGCTAATCGGATTGCGGGCCAATTAAGGGACTGGTTGCCATAGTTAGAACATTGATGTGATATTGTTGGGTGATATGAGGAATGTGAAATTTTTTCGAGAAGCATAGAGTGGGTGTTTGTTCTTGGAACGTGCTGGAAATACAAGAAAATATGAGTTAGAGTTTGATAGGTAATGAAATCGACAAATTGACAATAACGAAATTATTAATTTTTATGTCGTATTCTTTGGTTTTCGGAAAATAGTGATTCGAGAGAATTTGCAAAATAGTTCTGAGAAAAATAAGTCGAGAAAGTTGTCATTGAGTGTGCAGTTTGAGGAAAAAAATATTTTTATTTCACGATTTAAATAAGCAATAATAGTTAACTGAGCTTAGTCAACTGTCAAATAGACAAGTATAGACAGCGGTTAACTATAAGATAGTTAACTAAGCTTAGTCAACTGTCAAATAGACAAGTATAGACAGCGGTTAACTATAAGATAGTTAACTAAGCTTAGTCAACTGTCAAAAGACAAGTATAGACAGCGGTTAACTATAAGATAGTTAACTAAGCTTAGTCAACTGTCAAATAGACAAGTATAGACAGCGGCTAACTATAAAATAGTTAACTAAGCTTAGTCAACTGTCAAATAGACAAGTATAGACAGCGGTTAACTATAAGATAGTTAACTAAGCTTAGTCAACTGTCAAATAGACAAGTATAGACAGCGGTTAACTATAAGATAGTTAACTAAGCTTAGTCAACTGTCAAATAGACAAGTATAGACAGCGGTTAACTATAAGATAGTTAACTAAGCTTAGTCAACTGTCAAATAGACAAGTATAGACAGCGGTTAACTATAAGATAGTTAACTAAGCTTAGTCAACTGTCAAATAGACAAGTATAGACAGCGGTTAACTATAAGATAGTTAACTAAGCTTAGTCAACTGTCAAATAGACAAGTATAGACAGCGGTTAACTATAAGATAGTTAACTAAGCTTAGTCAACTGTCAAATAGACAAGAATAGACAGCGGTTAACTATAAGATAGTTAACTAAGCTTAGTCAACTGTCAAATAGACAAGTTTAGACAGCGGTTATTAATGAAATTATTAAGTTAGGGGGGGGGGGGGTGGCGCTAATTAGAGAGAGGGCGCCTGTTAGAGAAATTATGTTAACTATAAAATAGTTAACTGCACAGTGGCCTCTCGATATGAAAATGATACATCTATGGTCGTGGCGACTCTCAGGCGTCGACATTCTTTCAAGTGCCAAAATATCAATTTTTGGGGAGAAAGTTCCAGATTTGATATTTTCAACCCTGCCTGAAATTTTTAACACTCGGAAAGCCATGCGTAGTAATTGCTGCGTCGGAAGCAGAATTTCACGCTCTACACGATGGTACTTTTATTTTTTTATTTAGACATAAATGTGCCGAGATATTAATGATTTAAAATTGGTCGAAAACGGCCCTCCAAAAACAACAATTCGGTTGATTCATTCATGTGGTACTCACCCAAATTTATACTTTTTCTAGACGTTTAGCATCTTAAAGTGATGGGCATGAACAGGGCTATCGAATAGGTGCAAGCATCCAAGGCAGTAGTGGTGAAATCCTGGACATATATGCATTTATAGGCTAAAATCCAGATTTCTGAAAATCACAATCCACTCACTAAAATTCTCATAACTTTTCTCAGTGACCACTTCCAACCATTTTCTCAGGCCTATCAGATAGCACAGCTTCAGGGCTACACAATGAGCACTAATAAGCCGTATGGTGAAGAAAAAAATATTGCCAAAAGTCGATTTCCACTTCAGGGATACATTATCTTATCTTTGCCTTATCTATTGATAAAACAAGAGATACACAAATAGGGCAAAGTCATCGTTTCTTTGAGACCCTTTATTTCGTGTTTTTTTGTTGCAAAACTAAGTCGCTATTGAAGCTTTAGTTGTCTTTTTTAGTTCAAATGGCTAGTGAATTCAACGAAAGCGATGTATCGGACAACGACTACGAAGAAGCGCAATCCTCTTCCGGTGACGAGTATGAAGAAGAAGATGACTATCGAATTGGTGGCAATTCCGTGGTTCCATGTGGCAAGCAATCCTACGAACATTTCTGGACAAGTGAGGCTCCTCGAATTCCAGTTGACGTATGCCAACCAGATGCCATGCCAATTGGACCTGTCTCAGTTTATGAATCAGAAGAGGATGCTTTCGCTGCAATCATTTCGCCGGGAATAATCAACAGGTTTTATTCAATTTTAGTGTAGTTTTTTGTAGCCATTTTATTATTTAGCATTGTCGTAAACACGAATCTTGCCCTGCTAAAAGTTCAAAAGAAATTGAGAAACAAAGGGTCCGACACAGCAAAGCACTTCGACAAGACCGATGAAACTGAAATCAAGGCGTTGGTCGGTCTTTGGCTGAAGCTGGGAATCTCAGGCTTCCACAACTCGTCCGTTGAGGAAATTTTTCCACAGAGAAGTCTTCATCTCTCGGTATTTTATAATTATCGGCTTTGATAAAAGTAGATAGCAAGTGTTTCAGATGCCCATTTGTGCTTTTCAAAAAACCGATACAAATCTTTGATGAGGTGCACCCGATTCGATGACAAATCCAAGAGAGTGCGGCTTGCTGATGGATCATGGGAAGACAAGTTCGTCCACCTTCGAGAGGTATGTCATGTTTTGTTTTTGTGTGCGTATTTTACAAATGGTATACAGGTATTCGATATCTTCACTCGCAATACCAAAAATGTCTACAATCCGAACAAGTATCTTACCATTGACGAAATTCTGCTAGCATATCGTGGGAGATGCAGCTTTCGAATGTTCATCCCGTCGAAGAAGGCCAAGTTTGGAATCAAAATCTTCTGCCTCGTCGACCCAGCTACGATGTTCATGTCAAATGCTAGCGTCTATTTGGGGAAACAATCCGGCCATGCGGAAACCAACTTGGGAGAAAAGGTATATACTTGGTTTACTTGGTGTACCTTGATTATATACTTGAGTTGATCTTTGCAGGTTGTTATGCATCTTGCTCGTCCCTTCCTCGGATGCAAACGTACAATGGTTACGGACAATTTCTTCACCAGCAGCGAATTGGGACTCAACCTTCTGACGCAGAACACGTACCTGCTGGGGACTATGCGAAAAGGAAGAAAAGGAACTCCGACAGACTTTATTGATGAGAAATTGGAGGTACGCAGTTTTAGACAACCATTTCTGATCTGTTTCAAGTTTATTCAATTCATTCAATTTTAGCTTGGAAAAGTTCGATTCGCCTTTCGACAGCATGAGACCATCGTAAAGTTCCAAGCAAAGAAGACGAAGCAAGTCAATCTCTATTCAACAACGCACCATGACGAGCAAATGCATCGTTCGGGAAAACCAAAGATGATCACCGACTACAATCAAACAAAGTTCGCTGTGGACATCTTCGATGAAATGATCAATCGTTACAGCTACAAACCGCCTGTCAATCGTTGGCCTCTGCGTATCTTCATGAGCTTCTTGGTGGATGGAGGTGCAGCTAACGCCTATGTTCTTTTTGGAAAACTTCAACAAGACGGGAATTCATCCACAAGCTGGCAGACCAATTGATGACTGGACAAAAAGCAGAAAGAGCAAAATCGGAACACTGGATTGCAAAAACTTTTTCGCAGATATCAGGCCACTACGACAGGTTTGAGAAGAAATGCAAACGTATTTATTATCATTGAATTTAGTCTTCACAACAAAATGAATGCGACCACGAAAGAATCTCCAAAGTGGTGCCATATCTGCAATAAGGTGGGAAGGGGTGACCGCGTACGCAGCTGCAGCAAATGTGAGAAACTTGCTTGTGAAGACCACATCGTGATGCTAGTGCTTTGCACCAAGTGCAGCCGTGTGGGAGAAGATGAGCATCTACATCTGCCGAAGCCTGTCGCTGCCACTGGTTATTGCCAAGTCTGCCAAGCAATGAGTCGAAAACGCTGTAGCAGGTGTCAGAAACATTACTGCAGAAAGCATCAGCACAAAACAAACGAAGAAAAATGCGATCAGTGCAGATAAGTTGTGTTGTTTTGTGACGTTGCATATGTATTTGGCTGGAAAAATGATATTCGGTTTTGTCGTTGTTTTGCCTTTACATTCCTTCATGTTTGGTTGAAATCTAGCATTCCGAACGATAGCAATCCCTGAAGTGGAAATCGACTTTTGGCAATATTTTTTTCTTCACCATACGGCTTATTAGTGCTCATTGTGTAGCCCTGAAGCTGTGCTATCTGATAGGCCTGAGAAAATGGTTGGAAGTGGTCACTGAGAAAAGTTATGAGAATTTTAGTGAGTGGATTGTGATTTTCAGAAATCTGGATTTTAGCCTATAAATGCATATATGTCCAGGATTTCACCACTACTGCCTTGGATGCTTGCACCTATTCGATAGCCCTGTTCATGCCCATCACTTTAAGATGCTAAACGTCTAGAAAAAGTATAAATTTGGGTGAGTACCACATGAATGAATCAACCGAATTGTTGTTTTTGGAGGGCCGTTTTCGACCAATTTTAAATCATTAATATCTCGGCACATTTATGTCTAAATAAAAAAATAAAAGTACCATCGTGTAGAGCGTGAAATTCTGCTTCCGACGCAGCAATTACTACGCATGGCTTTCCGAGTGTTAAAGCTCTAAAAGACGACTCTAACAGAAATTTTAAATATTGTCTCTACGAAATTTTGTCAAAGGTTGAACCATACGTTGACCCTTGTTGACACCTTAACATTTCTCATCCAGCGATTTTTGAATCCGACTATTGATAGATCCAACAGCATCCTAGTCAGGGCTCCCAGATATCATTTTTTATAAGATTTGTCCTCATTTTGGGACTCAAAATCTTACTAATTTTCGTAGCTTTCAGGGAGCCCTGATCGTAGTTCAAAAAATTGTAGCTTATAGGTCGGACACTTTTGTCGCAAAAAGCGCAATTAAGCGCAAAATATAAACCTTCGCTAAATTTCATTCATCTGTGTAGTCCGAGAAATCGCAAGGATTTTAGCTCAGGCGTTTCTGAAAAGCTTAAAGCTCTTGCTAATAAAATAAACGGCTCTCATTAAAAAAACTATATGTTTTTTATTATTTTTTAAACTTGTAAAACAGAATCACCAGTAAATAGTTACGATCAGATGGACTGCTAATTTCCGGCAGAAGATGCTAAAATGTAAACTAAATAATTGTCGCACTTACTGGAAGATTAAAAATGACCCGGTAATGTTACATCGAGAGGCGAATTAATTGATTTAGCGAGGATAACTGAAAATTTCGCAACCTTTAGCTCTTTTTTATTCCTCTTTCTATTGTAAATTTACTTTTATAATTTGATTTAAAAATTTCGGACTTGCAATCCTAAATCCCGAAAATAACCAGAACGGGATCCCGTTTTGTCGATTTCTGTATTCAGAGTAGCAAATATAAAATGAAAAATACAAATTCAAAAAATAATATATTCAACTAAATATAGAAATAAAAAGCAGTTAGAGCTTTTGTCTGTTAAAAGTGAGTCAAATATGCGTTTAAAGATAAATCCCGAAATCCCGCATGCAGTCACTAATTTTTAGAAAATAATTCAACTTTATAAAAGTGAAGAATATTTCATAAAAAAAAAGAAAAATTTAAATTAGTGTTTGTCAAGCGCCCTAACTTTTAACTATTTTTATTTTTAACACGCAGTTTTCATATTTCAATAAAAAGTTACCCATAGCTTAAGCCCTCAGGAGACCAAATTATTCATTTTAATGATGTGTTTTAGACTTTGCGTAATAATCGCTGAAAATTTTTTCAATTTTTTCACCTTAGCAACTATTTTGAAACTTTTTAGCAATTTTTTTGGTGTACTTGATGTTATGCTAAAAATGTTATTTTTGAAAATAGTCTGCTTGAGCTGGTTCAAAAAAGATATATAGTTTTGTTAAGCTGCAATGGCCGTAATTATAGTCGGGTTCAACATTTAGGACCAACATTCTCTTGAAATTCAAAAAATGTCAACGATTTTCTCAATATTTGTTTATTTCAATATTTATGATCCTAGGGAAATTTTTCGAGCTCTAAGCGGAAATATGGTCAGTTTTTCTGAAAATTTGACATATGAAAATCGGGCGGTAAAAAAATGATGAAGGGTCAATGGGAGTCGACAGGGGTCATCATTTGCCAAAACTTTGCAGAGACAAGATCTCGAATTTCTATTAATGATACCTTGTAGAGCTCGAAAAGTGAAAGGGGTCACAAATATCACATTGGGCCCTTTCCCCTCAAAAATTGATATTTTAGTACTTTTCAAAAATGTTGACACCTAAAATCTTGACCCCTCAATACGACTATAATCACAGCCAATAACAAATTCATTAATTTAAATTTAAAATACATTTACTTCAGGGTTCAGAAAATGCCTGATGGTTATATTTAGGTCGGCTAGTAGAGTCAGTAGATCAAGAGTTATTTTTGATCTTGCTCTCACATGAAATGGGTTGAGTTGAGTTCATCCTACTGGAGCGGTCCTACTAGAGCAGGGAGTTATTTTAGATCCGAGCAGAGTTGAGTTCTACTCAGTTCATCAAGTTCTACTCCAACTCCAGTTCTACTCGCAAGTGAAACTCGAGTTGGGGGAGCAGAACTCAACCTCATCCAAAAATACTCGAATTTACTCGTGAAGCTCTAAAGTATTGATAAAGTATCCAATAGAACCATAGTAAGGTGAGTAGAACTAAACTTTAGTTGGATCAAAAACTACTTATTGCTCGGGTAGGATGGAGAGTAACTTTCGATTCAAAACTCTACTCGTATGTCTGAAACAGAGTAGATCAAAATTAGGAAGTTGTCACTGTAAGCCAGGACCTGATATTGTTTCGCAAAAAATATTTTTCATTTAGGAATTTAAAAAAGGGTAAGCATAGGCGAACGCAGGTGGAAGAGAAAGGGGTGCTCTAGCTGGGCTATCCTCAAATGCACCTCGAAATTTTTTAAGGCTTTGTTTTGCCTCAAACCTTAATCCTCGAAATATAGGCCTCGAAAGCTCTGAGATTTTTAAAATTCGAAGCTTGGCCTTGCGTTGCACTTCAAAAGTTCGGTACTATTCCATTGTAACCATTCTCCCCCTCCCCCAAAAGGGGGGGGGGCACAATGGAATAGCGGCGAAAGTTCTCGTCTTGACTCAATATCCGGTCCTTGAACTTTTTCTATTTTTCGAAGAGAACTCTCAAAATCAAGGCTCAGGCTCGGCAACCCTAATTAATAAAAATAAAAGTTATTAATAGGCTACTAATAAATTAACAAAAATCAATTTGACCAGAAAAAATTGAACTAAAAATAAGCAAAATAAATTCCGTAAAGTATGAATAATCGAAATACGCGTTTGTCAAACGTCCTACTTTATAACTTTTTTTATTTTGCGCATATAACCTTTTTAAATTAATATTGAAGGTTTTATATGGTTTTAACCCTCAGGAGACCAAATTAATCATTTTGATGATGTGTTTTAGACTTTGCGTAATAATTGATAAAAATCAGGGTTTTTTGCACTTTTTTAACTTTAGCAATTATTTTAAAATTTTCACAGCAGGATTTTTTGGTGTGCTTGATGTAAAGTTGTTGTGCTAAATTGTTTTAGACTTTAAAATCAGTCGGCTCGCATTCTGTTAAAAAGGGTATTTACTCTTATTTAACAGAAAAGAACAAAGCTTATTTTGAATGACAGTCACTTTATACTATAATTTTTTTAGTAAAATGTTAGTTTAGTTGCAGTGAACTAATTAATAATCAGCATACAAGAAAATTAGAAGACCACCTTATAATAAAGGATCACTTTCAACTTTGAGGGTCTGTATTTCGAGCAGAGTAAACATTTTTCATAGCTGTTTATTGCGTTTTCTCAAGTAATACAGTTGAACCTTGGTTATCCGAAACCCCTAGAGACCGGCCTCAGGGTGCCGGATAACTAGAGTGTCAGTTGGCAGTCGTTCTATTAGAAGCTTTACGGCATATAAATTAAGTGTGCCTTATTTTTTGTATTTAAAAACAAAGATCTCGGTATTTTTAAATAAAACAATATTGTAATCCGTAGTAGTTTACAATGTCAAACTCATAATACCCTAAAGCAAGAAGGTAATATTTAATTTGGTAATATTTAACTTCCTGATTACTGAAAAACGCACCATAATTTGATCATAACCATAACCATAACTTTTTGTTTTGTATTTTAAATTATTTTGAACCTTATATGTAAGCCAGAAAAATAAGAAAAAATTTTTCGGCGTCCGCGTGAACACATATAGAGTCGAAAGTTGAAACATATGAAAATAAAAAAATAACTGGTCAACTTTTACAGCATCAAATTTTTATGAAGAGTTTGAATCATAAGGTAGAAAATTGAAAATGTGCTTTGTTGCGGAGTTATGATTTAAAGTTGGATTGCTAACTGATCGTACAAATTCGTAAAGTAAAAAGTTTTTGCCTAAAGAAAGCTCTAGATAAGTAAAAATGGAGATGGTCACACAAACAACTCAGCAGGCATCGATTCAGCTTTTGAAGTGTTGTTGTGTGGTGGGCATTGATTTATTGATTGTTGTGCGGTGCGGCCTATGCATAGTGTGGCGTTATAGGCAAAGGGAAATGGAAAAATGAGCAGAAAAGTAGGCGTGGCAATGGGTACCTTTGCAAAAAAAGTTGACTGCCTAAATGTTAGGATGGAGGAATAGAAACACATAAAACTTCTGTAGAATTAAAATAATTTTGCTCATAACTCTTTCAGATTAGCGATTTTCATAAAAAATAGCTAAAATAGTTTTTCTAAATAAATATTAAATAAGGGTGTAAGAAATAAGGGTGTTAGTCGACAGCCCATTCTGCCGAAAAATAAAGATATGCCATTAATAATATGCTGTAAATGCAAAAATCAACACTTTGTAACGCTTTGCTGATTTTCGACTCAAAATGCTTATTTTGGGGTTGCGTAAACGACAGATGAACACCTTAAGCGACGATTATACGATCTACTTTCTTACTACTGGAGTGGTATTCAGGTAGGTTAGTAGAGTCAGTAGATCTGTCAGTAGATTTGCAGAGAATTACCCAAACTCAGCCGAATTGTGTACAGGGTGCCCAATGAAAACTGCAGCATTTTTCGAAATTTTCGTCAAGGTCTTCCACGGACCGGTGAAAACGTGAACTATTTGGTGCAGTTTAGGTTACTCTTTTGAATAGTGTGCAGGGTTTATTGAACATACAGCTGTAACCCGCCTAATTTGTTCTCTTTAAGGGAAAAAACCGCTTTGGAAAATAACACAATTGTTTCTTTAAACCAATAATTCTACATTATTCAAATGAGTAAGTGGAAAGTTTGGAAAAAAAATAAAATAAAAGTTGAAGTTGACTGGTGCCGTTATGCCGTTATATCGGGACTGTAGTTAACTGAAACACTGATCGACTTTGAAAAAGTCGACTGAATTCATAACTAACTGTAAAATAGTCAACATTATGTGAAGTCGATGTAGAAAAAATAAAAGCTAAAAGTAGGGCTGTGAAATTCACCGGTAAAAGTCTTTTTCTAATAATTCACCGGTCAATGACCGACCAACCGGTAAAATTTTCTAAATGTCAAAACCACGATGAAAACTCCGTCAAAGCCAAAATTGGCATGTAAGAACCAAAATAGCCAGAATTAAGCAGAAATATGTCTATCTGTTTCAAAAATATTAGCATGACAAAAAATATCCCCACCCCTTACGATGCTCGACTGGGCATAATATAACTGTGAATTGTTAACTGTGACAGCTGACTGTGTCACAGTTAAGCGTAAAAGCCAAAGTGTACCTTCCCCCCACCAAAGAGCATTTTAGGTTCCTTTGATTTTTTTAAGTTTTAATTTTAAGTCACCCTAACTTAGGCTTAGACCTCAGGCTTAGATAAAAAAGTCTGCTAAGAGAAAAATACTCTTTGCAGGGGGGAGGGGTGCACTTGGATATCTGTCATAGTCAAGATGTTATTAACATATTTACATACAACAGATAAACAACTGTGGTTACTTGCAAGAAAAATTAGTGTAGCTGCTATATGAAATCGAACTTGCGTATTGATTTGATCAACTCAAAAGCATTACCACTACACAAACAAGGTCTATGATGAATCGTTATTGTTAATTCACCATAATATATCAAGCTATTATGTAGGATTATACTGCATGTCTAACACGACAGAGGATTTGAAACCAATAGTGATTCCGATAGTGAACAAAAAAAATTCGAATTTTTAGGATTTTCGAATATATCGAATTCGTGGCTTTTTTGGGGACTGTTTGAACGTATTTTTATTCTAAAAAGAAATGTGTTTACATTATTTTCTTTATTTTTTTATTTTATTCTGACTAATGAGTTTATTGGAATAATTTCTAAGGGTGAAAAACCAACGGATACTCCTTGTTTCTGGGTCAAATGTACTTTTTTGGGGGGCAAATCCTTTTTGAAGCCGATTTATTTTTCTATGGGACAAATTTTTCTCTTTTTTTGCTACAAATTCACCTTTATCTGAAAAACTTTTCTGGAAAGAAAATTTGTCCCGAAAAAGAAAAATTTGCCCCTTAAAAAATAAATTCGCCCATAAAAATATAAATTTGCTCCAAAAAATATATTTGCCCCCAAAAAAGTATATTTGCCACAGGGAAAAGGATTATCCAAAAAGAGCTATTAAGGGAAAACAGAAACTGTAGAAAAGACCATTTTCATTCTTTTTTAGCATCAACCAATAAAAATGGTGATTGGCGTAGATGACCGGCCGACCAAAAAATGAAACTAGACTTAAAAAATAGTGAACTCAATAGTTAAATAGTTAACCAAATAGCTAAATAATTAACGAAACAGTTAAATAGTTTAACAAACAGTTAACCAAACAGTTGAATAGTCAACCAAATAGTTAACCGAACAGGCAAATATTTTATCAAATAGCTAAATAATTAACCAAATAGTTAAATAGTTAACCGAATAGTTGAATAGTTAACCAAATAATTAACCAACTAAATAGTTTTACTAGTTTTCGCCGGCTTAACGTATTTATCGGTAACCGATTATCAATTTTCGGGTGCTCAACCAAAATCTAAAAGTGGATCGGGAGAGATTATATTTTAATAATTAGCATCTAAAATAAAATTGTAAAAATTGGTAAAATTGGTAATTTACCGGTGAATCACCGTGTCACAACCCTAATTCGCAGGTAAAGTTGAGAGTGAATAACTTCAAAATGAAGCCCTCTGAACCTAAATTTAAATAGGGAGGTGGGTGAAAATGTTTGGCAAATTTTAAAAGAAAATTTTCGTCTTTTATATTTAATATAAGTGCATTTCCGCATCATTTTACGCAAGTTTAACCCTCTAAATAGCAAACACAAAAACGGAAGCATCTTGAGAATATTCGTTGAACTCTGTTTTCAGTAAAAATCCAATGATGCTAGGCAGTTTTTAAATTGAAACAACGTTTTTGGTTGTTTTGATAAATAAAATGACAAATTTTGAGAGAAAAAACTTTTATATTGATTTGCTTTGTGAAAAGTAGTCTTGGTCTTTCTTTTGGTTTTAGCTCCACTTCTGATATCCCAAATTTCCGTCAACCATTTTTCCTTTAAACCTAGGAAATCCCTATCCGTTTTTTCGTTTCGAGGTAAATTCGAAACCTATACATACACGGGGGTTTTTTTGAAAACTGAATTGTATTAGTCTGTAATTTTTTTTCGTCCAACACATTCAAAATGGTTTTTGCTTGTTTTAAAGCTCTTGACTCACAATAAAGAGATCATTTTTTATATTTGAGAAAAAAAAGAAAAAAAACATATTTATGGATTTGATTATGTTTGACAAGGGACACCGGTAACATTTATCTTAATCCGCCCCGCACCATTTTTTCAAGGAATTTTTAAACCAATTGCATTTCATGTTTTTGGACCCGACTTTTACGGAAAAAGTCAACAGATTCTGCGAAAAACAAGAAAAAATTCGGGTTGTTTCGGTCTCCCGAGGTGAAAATCCAGAAATATTAAAAAAAATTCTTTTTTTATTGTCGCTAAAAGCTTTTGATAGGAAAATAAAAGCTGTCTTGGAGGAGAATGGAATAAAAGGGGCAACTTGCATGGCATAATGATAAAAAAAAGAGATGATTGTATTTTTGGCTGTCTTACATATTTTTCAACATGGGCCGTGTCAAAAAGAGACTCTGTATGCATTTTATGATCGAGAGTTTTGCTCGGAGTCATGTTTAAGGCAAGTAAAACTCTCAACAAGGGAACGCAGGTGGCTTGGTTGCTTGGGATATTTGTTGGCCCTTCACGACAATAAGACATTCTTTAGCTTTAGTCCACCCTGCTGATTTTTTGTGATTCATTAGACTTAGGTAGGGGCGAGCCGGCGTATGTTAGGACACAGTCACACATGCTTTTCTTATATTCCTAAGCACTGAGCAGCATCTTCGAGTTTGTCTGAGCATACGCTGGCCCATCCTTATTTAAGCTTAAAAAATCGCAAAAACAACAGCAGCGGAGAGTAAGGCGAAAAACTCTCGCACCCTATTGATTTATCGAGCTGTTGGTTGTGGCCGCTCGCGACATATGCTTTTTCAATAAGAGGTATAGATGAAGATATAGACAGTGACATGTTCAGAAATAGCTTCAGCTACACAGTGTACTAACCTAGACTAGCTTCTAAAAAGAACTGAAAAAATTAAAAATTTGCAAAACAAAAAATTGCGGTATAGTCTAACTTAGACAATTTTTCGACCAGACTTGCGTAGCCTCTTGTTGATTTTTTTGTTTGCTTTGCTAGCTGTGAAAAATTGCGAAAAATGCGATTTTTTGAAGGGCAGCAGTCTTGCAAAAATTACTGGTGAGTCTCCATATTTTTTGACTGGCTTTTTTGTGGAAATATCGGAAATAGCAGTAATTTTGTCCTGGCGGATACAAATTTTGTTTGGAATAAGAGACAAAGTTATTTGAAATTAGTTTATTTCCAATTTTTGTTCGATCATATCGGAATTTGCCGCAAATAAGGACATCCTCGACATGGACTTCTGAGATATTTTTACTAAAGGCTGTGGCATCTATATGAAAACAACAAAATAAGTCATCAAAAGCATGTGTATTGGATGAAAATCAAGGTAAGATAGACCTTCGGAAAAATTGAGTTGAGTCTACGGAAATGTCTCACAATAAAATTGGTCTGAATAACAATAGAAGTTATTGTTAGCTTGCTTAAAACCAGAAAAATGCGATTCAAGACGATAGGACAAAGATCAGACAACTTATTCTATTTTTCATTCTCTATTTTCCTATTTTTCATGTCTATGTTTGTAAAGGCTTTTATCCAGTTTTTATGTGCAGTGAAAGCAATGTTAATAAATTATCTTGAAGCTCATTTCGAGCGCTTTCCAACGATATATGATTCGATCAGATGCGTATGAAAAATATTTCTAAAAAATCCCACAAAATTATTATACAGCCCTAATAATCTTCAAGACTTTTATTTTCTACATTCAATAAATCGAAATACTACAAAAAGTGTGTCCAGTCTAATGCGAGATTTATTGAACAACAACAATGACTATCATCCGTCTTTAGACAAGACAACAACAACGGGGAAATCTAGAGTTGCAAAAGTTGCACAAAATCTAATTTTATGACAGTAGTTAACACCTAATAATTAATTTTCCATAGTCTTCTGGTAAATGATGGTCCTATGCTTGCTTTCAATTCTCTACTGCTCGTCAACCAAAGAAACACCATCCATTTCTGCAGGAATTGGTAGACCCATGATGTGAAGAATAAAAAAATGGTTTTCAAACCTAGGCGTTAAAGCGACGTTAAATTGAGGGTACACTTGAAGAGGGGAGGGCGGAAGCTACTTAGGTTTGAAAAAGTGGCCTCCATAAGACAGCAGCCGAAGTGCCCGCAACCCTCCCCATCAAAGAGTATTTTTTCTCTAAACCAACTTTTTTTCATTTTTACCTGTTTTACACCTTTTGCGCCAACAATACTAAAGATATTTGACGCTTCGCGGACAAAGATCAGCACACTCCACATTTTTATGGATTGGGGTGAAAAAAAATCAAGGGAACTGAAAAAGCTAAGCTTAGTGAAAAATACTCTTTGAAGGGGCGAGCACTTGGGCTTTAACGCTTCCATGGCGCAATGCGTAAGTGTTTGCGTTTTTGGCACAAAATGGTGTTGCAGGTACGATCCCACCTGGTGGCATGCTATTTATTTTGGCTTTTTTGACCAGTTTAGACTTTTTTGACGTCATTCAGGATCGAATTATTCCAGAACTGGTCATACGAGCCAAAACAAATAGCATGCACCACGTGGTATAGAACCTGCAACACCATTTTGGCCCAAAAGGCAAATGCTTACACACTGCACCATGGAGCCCGCTTTTTACTCACTCTAACAGTAGCCCCCACCGTCTTATTCACTTTTTTTAAACATTTATATCATGTGAAATTCTAATTAAAACCGCCATCTTGTGGACTTGAAAACAATCTATTGTTTGTTGAAAAAAATTTTAAATTGTGACAAATCTGGTCATTCCGACTCTTATTTTCACGTGAGGTTGAGGTCTTTAGGTGATTTTGGGCAATTTTGAAGAAATCTGAGTATGGGCGGAACTAAAAAGTGCGAACCTATTATTTTTTTATAAATAAAATTTGATATTTTTTCTTTTCAGATAAACTTGATGCATACTTGCTTGTAGCACCACTTTTTTGTAGCAATTAAAAAAATTCCACCACATTTTTTATCGCTACAACTTTCTAGAGCTTTGGTAGAAAATTCTTTTTCAGTCACTGCTATTTATTATCTAATTTCTTATTTGAAAAATATGACTTGTTCTTGTTATGAAAATTTTGCCATATTATTATTGCTAAACCTGTTTGCGTTTCTTTCGTGATTCTACAGGGTGTCTAAGGCTTCTGTCTACCCTTGTAATACCGTATTTACTCAAACAATCGGCCACTCTCTAATAAACGGCCACCTCCTCATTTTAACCGACATTTCAGAGTTACCGTATTTTTTCTAATAACTCAGCTTGCTCTAATAAATCACCCTCCTTAAATTCAAAGACCTACATCACAGCCAGAGTCAACATTTTTCACAGCAGTTCATTGCGTTTTCTTAAGTCCCACGGCCTCAACCGATTCCAGTTTTCAGATTCTCATTTCTAATGAGCTATAACATCCTGCTGTATAATTTCAGAAATTATGACATTCACGTACAGTATTGGCGACATTCACGTACATGTAGTATTCAGATAGAGGAACCTGAGCCAAAACTCACTTTCTTGCAATACGTCAGTCTTTAAATTTCTGATATAATACACCTAAACGTTATTGCTCGTCAGAAAGCTGAGATTTCGAGCTACATGCTGGTGTAAATATTCTATGTGAATTATAATAACATAAGGTTTAAAATCCAAATTTAAAGTTTTGCGTCATTTTTACGACAAAAAGACGCTAGATTTCCGACAAAAGGCGCCTAAACTCCTACCCATCTTATGATATTTCACGAATTTCGCCTGGGTCCTGCTGTTGAAATTTTCGGACCCTCAGAATGGTTTTGGGCTCAATTGCAGTTTAGGCATGCTTAACCACTGTTGGCATCCATAAAACGTTTAGGTATCCATAAATACTTTAAGCACCCATAGAAAGTTCAGGCATCCAATAAATACTTTAGGCATCCATAAAAATTCACTTTTTCAGAAGTAGTCGAAAACACTTTTAAAGCAAGGAGGCTTGGGGGCTGGAAGTTGAGATGCGTACACCCACATACCTTAGACACAAATCACTCGAAAGTGACTCTGGACGCATAAAAAGCATGCATACCAGAGTTTATTTATGCGGTAGGCCCCAGTTAACAAAACTGTTCAACATCTTTATTTTTCGCTAATTGGCCTCTTATTTGAATGACCCCCGTTTTGTCCCTTTCCCTCCCAATACGGCCTTTCGTCCCTTTTTAAATTACTTTTCCAGTCTCTTTTTGGCAAAAATATTACTTGAAATGGTTTTTAGACACTTTAAAAAACATTATTTCGAGGAAATATAAGCCAGAAGGTCCGTAAGCATGCAGGTATAAGCAAGAACCTTTTTTAGATGGGGGAGGTTCGTATGTTAAGTGTTAGAGCAAAAGCAAATAGCGCAAAATGTTCTTGTGTGCTCAATACATGTTGATATCAAAAAAGTAAAGGATGCCTAAACTTTTCATGGATGCCTTAATTTTCTATGGATGCCTAGAATATTTAAGGATACCTAAAGTGGTTAAGAATGCCCAAACTGCAATTTCACCTGGTTTTGCATATTCCACCCACATTTCTAAGTCAAAACATTACAAACAATAGCGTATTTGGAAAAAAGATTCAGGATTAAGAGAGAAATATTGTCTATCAAAAGGTTGTTTAACGGTACTTTGAAAAACGCTACGGTACTTTTAAACCACCCTGTAACTCAACGTTTTTAGATCCTTTATTTATTTGCTAAGTAATTCGATTGCTAAGTAATTTAATTATTATATCACAAGCCGACTTTTTGAACTGTTTATTTTGTTGTGTAAAAGTGCCTTGCTGCAGAGCATCAAGTTCATCTATTCACCAGATATAATCAAAATTGATGAACAATTCAGGTAGATTGATAATCAGGCATATTTATGAAATATTATACGCTGAACACGATGTCTGAAAAAATTCCAAATGAGCAGAAATTGCGAGTAAAACAGCTTTAGAATTTTTATTACAAACTCCTTCAACTACAGTCCACTCTTGATTGAAGAACACTCACGGAACCAGCCAAATATCGTTTACACCTTGGGCCCGACACTTTTTCATCCCGATTTTTTAATTTTTGTGTTCGTGTTTTGACAGTCTCTTCCCAAATATTGCAAGGATTAAGATTTTACAGATCCTTTTTTGAAAAATTCCTGTCCTCAAACCGAGTTTCTGCTTTTTTTTAAGAGAAAAATTTCAAATTTCTGAAAAATGATCGGCAAAATCGTAATCCTTGCTATATTTGGGACCAGACTGTCAAAACACAACTAGCAAAAAATTTAAAAATTGGGCTAAAAAAGTGTCGGCACAAGGTGGGAACGAACTTCTGTCTTTAAATCGTGTGTCTTTGAATAGAGATTAGACTGTATCTTCACCTTTCAGCAAATCCATAAGAATCCATTATGCAAATTTATTTCATCCGAGAATTCGGTAGTCGTTCGGTAACCCTGGATCTGCAAATCTGTTCAGGTTGGTCTGCTGATCCGCTCGCCGACAAAGAGTCAAATTTTGGTGAAATGTCTTTTTACGGGCCCTGAAAACATGTACTGAAAACATGTAGTACAGTTTCAAAACTGTAGTACAGTTTAGAACTGTACTACACTTTGAAAACTGTTGTACAGTTTCAAAACTGTAGTACAGCTTAGAACTGTACTACACTTTGAAAACTGTTGTACAGTTTCAAAACTGTAGTACAGCTTAGAACTGTACTACAATTTGAAAACTGTTGTACAGTTACAAAACTGTAGTACAGTTTAGAACTGTACTACACTTTGAAAACTGTTGTACAGTTTCAAAACTGTAGTACAGTTTAGAACTGTACTACACTTTGAAAACTGTTGTACAGTTTCAAAACTGTAGTACAGCTTAGAACTGTACTACACTTTGAAAACTGTTGTACAGTTTCAAAACTGTAGTACAGTTTAGAACTGTACTACACTTTGAAAACTGTTGTACAGTTTCAAAACTGTAGTACAGCTTAGAACTGTACTACACTTTGAAAACTGTTGTACAGTTTCAAAACTGTAGTACAGCTTAGAACTGTACTACACTTTGAAAACTGTTGTACAGTTTCAAAACTGTAGTACAGCTTAGAACTGTACTACACTTTGAAAACTGTAGTACAGTTTCAAAACTGTAGTACAGTTTAAAATGGTAGTCAAAGTTGGTTTACTGTTTTTAAAAAAGTACAGTCAACTTTCGATTTAACGAACTGCTGAGGACCGACTGAAATGTTCGTTAAATCAAAAGTGGCATGAGAACACTATACCGGCTAGCTCAAAAACGCCCTTGATCCTGATTTTCAAGGGTTGACAGGCCGCGGTAATTGAACCTGAAAAGATTCTTTGATGCCCTTCAAGGTCAAAAAAGAAAGATAATTTTGATGACTGGGACCTAAGCTCTTTTTAGATTTCGCACTAGTCAAGAAAACAAGATAAAACAACCTTAAAACAACAGTAAAAATTCAAAAAAAGGTTCGCTAAATCGAGAGTTGAGTTAAATCAAGGGTAAGCTTTACCTTATTTGAGGTTTAACCAACTAAATCACGTTCGTAGGTTTTTTAAATCGAGAGTTTCGTAAAATAAGAGTTCGTTAAATCGAAAGTTGACTGTAGTACAGTCGACACTCGACATAACGCTACTTTTGGCCGGTCCTCAGGGTTGGTGTTCTATCGAGAGTTGACTGTACTGTTCATAAAACAGTAGAACAGTTTAAAATGGCAGTGAAACTATATTAATGTTTTTAAAACAAAACTACATTTTTCTTAACAACAGCAGTAAAAACACGAAAAAATCAAGTAACGGAAATTATTGATAAGTTTAATTAGTGTTTTTACTACCATTTTAAACTGTACTACAGTTTCGAAACTGTACTACAGTTTTTAAAGTGTAGTACAGTTCTGGACTGTAGTACAGGTTTTGCAGCTGTATTACAGTTTTTCGGCATTATTGACATCACTGACTTGGACTACTCAAAAAGATACACTGCTTCCTTTTTCTTCAGTGTTCATCACTGGTTAAAAGCAGGTTTCGGCCATGTACAAATAGTTCGCCTCGGCCCTGATATTTTATTTTTGTTAAGTTGCTGTTATTGTGTATGAAATCAACGCTTACTTGAGTTGTTCCCTGGCATTCTTTTTCAATCTTCTTCTTGTATGTCTAATATGGAAAAAAACGACAAAGGAAATGAAAACCTACAGCTTCATTCTTCTACAAACATGTGTTATAGACTTATGGCTGGTTTCCGTAATCGCATTCGTTCAACCGGTTGGTTATTTTATTCGTTCAAATTATTATTTTTTACAAACCACTAAGGGTGTATTATGGATTTTATTCAAAAATTCACATTGTAAATTAGTCTACTTTCGTTCATCCGACATCATCTCAAATACTTTCTCGAAGGGGGCGCAGAGAGCTTGAATGGTTGGAGATGCGCGCATTACCTTACAAGGAAACGTATAGTCGTGCTCATGCGACACGGGAAAACCCTTTGTACCATTCGATTAAGCAGGAAAAATTATTGCATAAAAGCATAAAAATTACTATGTCGCTGGAAAGCATAAAATTACTATTACTACTTCAGGCAGTGAACAAGCTTTTTATAGATTTGTGAATTCAGTTAAGCTGTGCATAAGTTTCAGCATTTTCTATGGTATTTTGCACTAGTTGGTTGCTTGCTTTTACGCTTTTTGCAAGTAACCTCACCTCGCTTCTCAAAGTGATCGTTAAAGAACGCTCAGACAAAAAATTTTGACCGAAATTTGACTTTTTGCCTTGGGGGACCAAGCTAAACCACCTGGAGAGGGATTTTTTACCTCGTTTTTCTTACTGAGACTGGCAAAAAGAGTCTCTAGACGCATTTTTTGATCGAGAGCGTTGCTCGGATTCATCTCCAAGGTAAGTGAGTGCGCGCATCTCTAACTCCCAAGCCCCTAAGCCCCTCCGGGGCGCAGGCGGCTTGGTTGGTTGGGGTTGAGGTGCGCACACCACATACCTTAGACGCAAATCACTCGTAAGTGACTCTGGATGCATAAAAATGTATGCCTACCAGAGTTTCTTTATGCGGTAGGCCCCAGTCAACAAAACTATGTTCAAATTCCATCTTTTTGTGGTATCCAGGTACCCTTTCAGGTTGAATTGCCTTGGGGACCAAGGCAAAAAGTCGAATTTCAGTCAAAAAATTTTTTTTTCTAAAAATCTATTTTTGTGTGGAAAAATGTCAGAAAATATTTTTTTTATCGTTTTAAGCATATAAAAATTACTTAGGAGTCATTTAAACACTATTTTTATATAAGTGAAAAAACCATCCCCCCCCCCCAACCCAATAAGTGCCGTATTGTGTACCGTTGTTTCCTGTTTTATTTGACTTATTTCGTGTAGACTGAATATATTTCTGACACACAAATTTTCTTAATTAAAAGAGCGTGAAACATATTCTAAAATTTTTTTTCCAAAAATGGCCTTCCGCACTCTAAAACACGTTTTAAGTATGTTTTAATTGCTCACACATCAAAAAAACACGCTTTAAGCCAGTTTTGGGCTACGCGGTATAATGCACTTTAGCCGACTTATATAGACTGCCATGGAGTTGTTTCAGAATTCCATTACTAAAATTAGTGGTCGCTATCGAGTAAAATGGCCATGGAAGGATGAAATTTGAAAAAGCAAATGATAGTGCCAAGCAAACATTTTCCATAGTCAATTCATCGGCAGCATGTAAAGATGACGATCCTCCCTGCTTTTCTTGCGTTTCATCAGTCACTCAACAAACACAAAGTTTTGTCGAAACAGTCTTCGATGAGTCAAGAGAGCCGCCCAATTGGGAAAAGCACAAAAAGAAGCTTCTTTTCATCCTGAATTTCATTTGGTTAACACCATGGCAGAAAAGATGGTCGCTCTCTGGCAGGTGAAGCAAGAATACAAGGCTAAATTGAAAGCCTTGGAGGTAGCAGTATCTGAGTCTGACTCGGAGGATGGAGAGGAAAATCTTACCATTCTTCGTCATCCTCTCTTTCAAACCGAGCTACTTCACCCAAACAGGATACTCAAGTGACCGAGAAGAGTAAAGAAGTACCAATATCAGCCAGCAACATGTCTGAAGGCCTTGATCTTGGACTTTTTGAAGAGGCTATTGGTCCAGCTCACTATGTCTTCAGGGAAGCTAAAGAAGTATTTCTTCCCAATCGAGAGACAACTTGTGGAAGTTGCTCTGCAATAGGCCACACTAGCCGGAGCAAGCTTTGCCCTAATTACCGCCAAAGAAGTGAAATCGCTGGACCATCTAAGAAGTCAAGAAAGGGCAGTGTAGAGAGGAGTGAGCGTAGTCCAAAGAAGGTCGATGAGAAAAAGAAATCTAACTCCAACCATGATCGGAAAGATCCAAGAAAAAGGCAGCCAATCCAGGATTTTGGCAGACATCCAGTAAGCCGACGATATGATTCAAGCACTTCCAACCGGGACAACTACCACGATAAAAACAGGAGGAGCCGATATCTTTGTCGGGGATCATTGACCAGGCTCGTGAGTTGATGGAACTATGTGGACCCGAGTCATCAAACTTTGGCCCCGAGCTTGTCCTGAACGACAATCATGATTCAACAAATATTTATTTTGTTTTGAATACAGTCGAACCTCGTTATAAGATACACCCAGGGACCGACCCCAGCTGTATCTTATAACGAGGTGTATCTTATATAGGGGGGTAATTTGACGGGAGTTATTTAACTGGGGACCGGACCCAGGTGTATCTTATAACGAGGTTCTACTGTAGTGCCTTACGCATCTATTCCAGCCAATAGGGCTTGCTTTGTTTAGCTATAAATAGAGAGGTTACGCCTCTAAAAATCAGTTCTCAATGCAACATAGTATACAACATTTAACCAAGCTTTGTTCTATTCGTATGTTTATTGTATAAATTTTTACAAAGGTATTCGTACAACATAGCATCCCAGAACAATTTGGTTTCCTGTTGGAACTCAGGAATCACACGAGTTTCCAACAAGTGGTGCCTCCAGCAGGGGCTGGCGCCGACGCTGGCGCCCTATTTTTTGAAACGTGCGAGTATGGTCATGTGTCTGAGGTATTTGGGTGTGCGCATCTCAACTTTAAGCCTCCAAGCTCCTTCGCGAAGGAGGGGCGTGGAGGAGGGGGGTGTTTGTGTTGGCGAAGGGCTTGAGAGTTTGGGATGCGTGCACTCACTTACCTAAGACATAATTCTGAGCAACAATCTTGATCGAAAAGGCATTTCGAGGCACTGTTCGAGCAGAACCAGTAACAAAAGTAGAGTAGCATTCATTTTTTTTCTTTGTGTTTATAGTATCTGGATACTGTTTTAGGTCGAGTTAAAAATGTGTTTTCGGGACCTGAAAACTCTTTCCTATCGTTAAGACGGTCTGAAACTGCCTTGAAAGTAGTTGTAAGCGGATTTCGGCCAAGTGCAAAAAGTGCACTCCAGCCCTTCCTAACCAAATCAGGTTTGCCAAAAAACTGAAGAGTTGAGGTAAAAAGAATGTTGGACTATGAGCGGAGACGAACTTGAGTAGGTGTCGGATAAGCGATAGTGGACTCTGTCGGCAATTCTGATTTTGATTCAACTTTCAGGTATTTTTGTTTGTAGACAGCAACTTAATTTTTTACCCGAATGGTCTGGCTCAATCAATTAGCCCCCTTTTGATATATTATTTTATCTGATATGGAGTTTTACTTACTACTTCACAATTTCATCTAGTGCTGTTCAATTTTTTTACAGATACACAGCCATCTGCAGGTAGAATAACATTGTCTCAAAAATAATAAAAAATTTTTTTCAGAAATGAACATGTGTCAACAACTAAATATTTTTGTATGCTTGGAATAGCCGGTTTTTTCACGCTTATTTTAGCAGCTATTGCAGGCTTAGCCTGTAATATAAAATTCGCAGATTCATATGCTTGGAGTGCTGAAATAAAACAAGTCATAAATCATAATGGCATGCACATAACTTGTATGGAGAATACTGTAAGTCTCAAGTGTTATTCTTTTTTTCTTCTCTCAGTCGCACATTCATTGTGGAAGTGGCTTCAAGCAAACAAATATTTATGTTAACTTTTTTAAGAGTTCATACATATATCTCCTACACTTATTATATTTCATACTTTTCACTGTTGTGTGCTATAGTTTTATATTTATTGGTGGATTTAAAATCCTAAAGTTAGTCAAGCAGCACAAAAAGTCGAAGAAAACAGAAAATGATAAACAGATGACTATGACGTTATTTTACAGGTACTTTATATTCAATATACAGGGTGTCTTAAAAGTATTAGGTATTTTCCGAAATTGACGCAAAAGTTTTATGTATTGATTTTCATATTTAGATCTTATTATATTTATATCTCTGCCATGTTTTTCATAGAAAATTATTTGTAATGTATTTGGGACCCATAGCAAATGTGTAGGGAATAGCAAAGAGTATAATCTCTCTGAGCATAGAGCTTTTTTTCAAGTCCAGCAATTGGCAGAACAGAAAATACTATATGACCTGAACATTGTTGGACGCCTCTGAAAAACCACCGCCGCCTGGCGCCGCCGCCGGCGGTGGCGGCGGCGGCGATCCAACTATGGACCTGAAATGGCAATTAGTTGCCTTAAAACAATAATAGAAGCTATTTTCTAACACGTTCCCACATCAAAAGTTGATTTTTTCGATAAAAATTTTTTTAGCCAAAATCTGACTTAAATTAGGCACCGGGCGTCGAACCGAGCGCTGGGCTGTATTGAAATCGGCGTCGAGCCCCAATTTTTTCGAACATTTTCGAGCGCACACCGGCGCCCGTGCAAGTATGCTCATGACAGTAGGGTCATGTCAGCCGAGAATTATGACAGTTGGGAATTAACCTCTTGAAACACTCTGTAGTACTCAAATATGTAGTAGTATTTCTCACCTAATAACGACTTGTAAAGCTCGAGAAGGTGGTCAAAACACGCTTTGGGACATGACCAGATTTTCCACTTTAGGCGGATAGAGTGGAATCTAGGAGGAAGAAGGGGGTTTGGATAGCTTTACACTTTCGTACGGCGTGTGATTGAGTTAGTGTTGCAGGGTAGAATTCGGATAAAATGACTTGAGTTAAACTTCCATGTTTATGCTTTTCTGTAAAGAAAAAAATAATTTTGAATTTTAGGCAATCCTTCCTTTGATAGCTGGTTTCATAGTCATTTCTAGCACTATTGCTTTGACCTTTAGCAATAAAGACATTAATACAGCTCAATTATCAGTATTTGTCACAGTACCTGGACATTGGATTCCGGTTTTGAATCCCATAATCACTATTATTGTAGTCAAACCATACAGACAGACTTTTTTTAAAAGGAAAGTGGCAAATTCTTCAATTTTATTTCAACAAGCAAGCATTAATTCTAATAGAATAGTAATAGACTAGTTAAAGGATATTTTTATAGTAAAAACCAGTAAAGTTTTTTCGGCTTTCGCCCTTTACAGGCACCCCTCTCACACAGACACAATTCACTTCTTTATTACCGACAACCGGGTCACACCGACGCAGACATGAACACGGATCTCATGCACATATGCACACGTCTAGGGTCCCACACATTTTTTACCTCATTTTAATACGGTGGAGAAACCAAAGAAGCACACAAATCCTTTGACATTGCGATAAAGAACTCAATCTAGATTAGCCAACACTCTTTGCAATATTTCGGACTAGACCAACCAGAGACAGCTTGCAAAAAGCCGTTAAATCAGGCCTAGTTTGCCACCATTGGAAAAATATAATATGTATGGATCCGACCGCGTTAATACCAGGATAACTGGGTATAGCGTCGTCTCATTTTTTTGGCTTTTCGGTTAACTATTTTATAGTCAATTGGCTTTTCGGTTAACCATTCAATAGTCAACTATAGGGTTGTCGAGTCCTCGGATTTTTCGAGGCGAGGCCTCGATTCCTCGAACGCACCTCGAAATTTTTGAGGCCTCGCCTTGCCTCGATCCTCGCCTCGAAAATTTCGAAACCTCGCCTCGAAAACTCGAAAATTTCGCATACACAACCGAAATGACTTTATTAGGTAAGAGATAAGGAGACTCGGCAATCGAAAAAGGCAGATTGCTGTCTACGATGAAGTCAGTCAGATCACTTATCAACTGCTGGCTTTTCTGCTTGGAATAGTTCGGACTGAACAGCGTAGCAACGGATTCCACCTTGGCTTTCTTTGTCGCAATTGGTCCACCTTCTTTTCTTCGCATTGCTTCTTTGTGTTCTTCTGTATTCAAGTGATCCAGGCAACCAGTTGTAGTTCCACTTTTGCCAAGACTGATCTCTTTCCCACAATCACACACTGCTTTGTTCCCGACCTTTTTAAAATGCTTCCAAACGATAGACAGCATTATCCAAAACAGTAATACTTTGAGTATGCGCACTAGTTTAAAGATCAACCAATTCAGAGGAGTGGTTCAAAAATAAGAGTTAGCTAAGAAAAGAGATTCTAAATTATGCAAAAGATGCAAGACACAAAAAAGTTTTTTGAAAAAACATCAAAATTTTAACAAATTTAGTTTGACATGTTTTTCAATATTAAATTTTCGAAATTTTAAAATCGAGGCTTTGCCTCAAAACTCGATCCTCGAAATTTTCGAGTCCTCGCCTCGCCTCGAACCTCGATCCTCGAAAGTTTCGAGGCCTCGCCTCGCCTCGAACCTCGATCCTCGAAAGTTTCGAGGCCTCGCCTCGCCTCGAACCTCGAAATTTTTCGAGGATTCGAGGGGAATCCTCGAAATCGAGGCCTCGCCTCGACAACCCTAGTCAACTACCTTTTCAGTTAACTATTTCACAGTCAACTGGCTTTTCGGTTAACTATTTTTTAGTCAATGGCTTTTCGGATAACTATTTAATAGTTAACTGACTCTTTGTCTTTTTTCCACAGTCAATATATGCAGTAAAGCAACTGTCTAGTCAACTTTATCAACAATAACACAATTTTTTAAGCAAAATGTTTTTAATCGATTGCATGCTTATTTTAAATCATTAAATTTACTAAAAGGAAGCCACATCTCACAAAGCTGTTTAACGGTCCGGCAAACTATTTTTAAACACGAATTTATCAGAAAAGCAGGTGAATGGAACTGAATCAAATCCGATTTATAGATGTACAGGTGCGCCAAAAGTCCTGACACGGATTAAAAATGCAAAAATCTTTATTGAACGATAACAACATCAAAAAACGAATAACACCAAAAGAAAGCTCTGAGAATTCTGCATAAGACACATTGTTCAAAATTCTGTGTATCCCCATTTGCTTTGACGCAGGAACGCATTCTTTTCCGCCAATTTTCGACTACCGAGGCGAGTTTTTACATATTTTAATTATTTTAATCTAAAGTTTTTTAATCAAAAATATTTTGCCTTGCTTCTTCAAGCTGATTGAGTTATTTATGGTAAAGCTCGTACATGCTAAGGCAAGGGTAGGTCAACGGATGTAAGGATAGACTCAAATATGTTTATTTTACTTTTCGAAGTTTGATGAACATGTTTGAGTCCGCCTTAACATACGCTAGCCTACTCTACTCTAAGCACAATTCACAAAAAAATTAACAGGAAGGGGGGGGGGGGTCAAGGCACTTCTTTCAGGGACACCTCCAGCACAAATATAGGCGTCAGCTTCATTTTTCTATTCTGTTTGATACTTTTTGGCCACACTCCCTTATATCTCTACCTCCGAAAAGCACAGAAACACAAGTTTTTTGACGTTTAGCACCTGAAACGCATAGAATATATGTTTTTAGGTGGCGTCCGACCCTTTTTAGAAAAAAATTTTTTGACTAAATTTTGACTTTTTGCCTTGGGGGGCACCAAGGCAAACCAACCTGAAAGTGTATCCAGATACCCTTAAAATACATAATTACCGTATTTAAGAGCATTTTACCCGTTTTGGTCACTGGATCTGGGCAAAAAACCCCTTCCGTCTCTTCCTATTTATAGTATCTCGAAAATACAACTTTCTGCTGACGCATAGTTACAAAGAAGATTTTTTGATTCAATGTTACGTATTCAGAAATAATATTTTGCAGAAAATTTTTAAATAGATTTTATTGCCCTTTTTTCAAAGCTATTGCTTTTGCAGCTCTGTCCTTCACTCAACATGAATATGCCTGTGTCATGACGCAAATAACTAGACTATGTCACCCTAAAACGTTGCCCATATCGATGATGTTTGCATGCAAGTCTTATTGTTTCAGTTTAAAAGAGGATGTTTTGTAAACTATATTTCATAATATCTCTATATAGTATTAGGCATGTGTCAGTGTGTAACGCTGTTTGGAAGTTTTGTTCAAAACGCGATTTATCTTACTTTTTGTGGACACTTTGGGGGAGATTTCGGTGTTATTCGATAGCCCTTTAATTGTTGGTGTAAGCATGCGTGTCTGTTTTCTTCATACCGCCCTGTTGGAGAAGTGTATTTATGCCCCCGGATGTCATTTTGCCTGCACCGTTTTCAACTTTTATGGTGTTCATAATGAGTGCAAAAAATTCAGGAAAGAGCCCAGTAAGCTTCCACCCCTGGATACGTCCCTGCACGTGGATACTCCACAACTACCAGGATTGTGGTAGGTAGGGCAGGTAGCCGGCCAAATGGGACCGTTAAGTGGCAAGGTGGGGTAGGTAAGTGACCAGGTGTGTTTTTTTAGGCATTGATCGCTGAGAGTATCCTAAGAGGAGGTTCCGATACTGGAAAAGAAGTATGAGCGTTTTACACAATTGACGTTTTTTTACCAGTGCCCGTATTCAGGGCGCAAAACGTTAAAAAATCGGTCCGATTTTGGAACCGATTGTGTTCCATTTTCGGGGCTGCTTTTGGAACAGATCGGTTCCAAAATCGGGCCGATTTTGGAACCGATTTTTGTACCGATTTCTTACCGATTTTGTAACAGATTTTGCCGATTGTTTTATCGTTTGTTGTACCGATTTTTGTACCGTCATTTGTACCACGTGTTTTATCGTTTATTATGCAGCTTGTTTTAGTATTGGCTTGTACCGGCTTTTGTTCATATGAAAAGTCGAATTAAGTCATTTTTCTGTGCCACGAGCCCAGTAATCAGGGTACAAGCACACAATCGACCAAAATTAGTATTAATATCAAATCGTTGACACGTCTAATAGACCACTGAATTTTCGGGTGGTCCATTTGGATATCCCCACCCTAACCCAATTCCTGGGTAGGTACCTCCTTGTCAGGTGAGTGTCCACCTGGATGGCCCAAAAATGGAAGTAAAAAAATAAAGTTTACACTTAATGGGACTAGAACCAGTAACCTCGGTGACGGCAACCCCTCCCCAATTTAGACTGGGTGGTAGACCACTTGGATCAAAATTTTTTTTACGTTTTCAGGTTCCAAAGCAATTTTTCTGTATCAATTCGAGCATGCTGAAGATGGTTTGACAGTGGTAAAATCACGTTTTATCGAGAAATTTTTGAGTTATAGCTAACGATTGATTTATCAAAATCAATCGTTAGCGATAACTCAAAAATTTCTTGATAAAACGTGATTTTACCACTGTCAAACCATCTTCAGCATGCTTGAATTAGTTCAGAAAAATTATCTTGGAATCCACAAACGTGAAAAAAATTTAATCCAAGTGGACGACCACTTGGATATCACCTCAATACCTCAATATACACACCTCAATATTTTCATATTTTTAGATCATGAGCTGATTAAAAAACATCTACTCTATTTCACAATGTAGGAGAGGGGCGGGGTTTTTCCTTGGTGGCCTGTGTTTTTATTGGGATTTTTAGACCTAGATAAAAGTTTGCTAGCTAGCCCTAGATCTGCGCTACAACATGACGCTAAATTTTGTATTAACGCTTAGCCAAAAATTAAAATATAAATTTAACATATAACTTTTTAACAGTCTTTAATGCCACATTTAGAGCTTTCAAGAAGCATAAGCTTTATTTTTAATGGAAAAAATTTACAGACCAAAAAAACACTGTACTTTTAGACATTGAATTACTTCAGTAATGCACGCACAGCAACGAATTCTATTTTCTATTTTATTTGCATGTCTAACTCAAACGTAAGTCAAAACTAAAAACCACAGTAAATGAAACAAACACCCTCAAACATTTTTCAGCATTTTTTAGGCCAAAAAACATGTTAAAATGTGGTTTTAATCTGATTCTGAGCTAAGTTGCTCTTTAAAAAAAATTAAAATTTTAGATAGCTGGGGAAGGGCAATTCTATAGCATGAATTTTAAATAAATTATTATTTCTGTGAAATAGTATAATTTTCCAATAGCAGAATTTTTCAGTGTGCTAGCTGTAAAAGTATCTCTGACTCTCGAGAACCACCAATTTGATATAAAAATAAGAAAGAACTTGAAATTATATGATTTGAAACAAGAAATCGCCAAACATTTTCACCTCGAACCATCAACATATAATGTTTGGGATATTTGCATACATCCAAACGGTAATCTTTTTTGGCTCCATATGCATTTACGCGGACGGCAAAAAAATATGATTTGGTTCTCATGTTTTTTTTTCAAAAAGTTAAGTTTTCCCTTGGTCCTAATACTGCATAAGACTGTATCAGTTTCAAGTTTATATAATGGAGTGAGAAATTCGGCTAACGTCCATCGTTGCATGTGCCCGGAAAAAGTCGTTGTTACTTCTTTTTTATTTTTGTTAGATTTTGAAACTTGTAGACAATATGTTTTAGGCACTTTTCAATAAAAAAAAATTGACCGAATTCTGACATTTGCCTTGAGGGAACAAGGTGATTCAACCTAAAAAGCAGCGAGAATACTTCAAAAGACTAAAATAGACAGGATTTGATTATATTTTTGATAACTGGGGCCTACCGCATAAAGAAACTCTGGTATGCATGACTTTTGTCTGCATCCACTTTGTGTCTAAGGTGTGTGTGTGTGTGTGTGTGCGCATCTCAACTCCAACCCACGAATCCCTCTGCGTCGCCAATGGCTTATATACGGTTTTCCCACTAAAAAGTAAAGTTTTAGCAAAAAAGTTTCTTACCAAAATTCAACTTTCCTCTTAACATTTAATACAAACAAAGAAGCGCCTCAAGTGCATAAGTGCCGCCTTCACTTTGGTCTCCTGGGCAAGAAGTCAAAATTCAGTCAAAAAATATTTTTCAAAGGTTAAAATTATTTTCTGCTAGGACTTGCTGTAATATAGCCCGGCCAAAAATTCATACTAGAATTAAATTTCTTTCAAATTAACAGTTTTCGAGACCATTAGAAGAAGAAAAAATTCGAAAAAAGAACAGGTGGGACCAAGGAATATTTTTTTCAGCGTGTCCGTGAACACATAAAGGGCCATATTTCAATAAAGTTTCTAATAATTATTTCAAGGTACAACTTTTGATGATATCAGCGTGAAGGTCTCAGACATTACAGATCATAATATTTATGGAGCTCAACCGTTAGCTGTTCGAGTCAGAAATATTGTTTTTGTGAGACTAAGTGACCGCGATTATCATGCTTATAATAAGTTAACTGATGTAACACCAGCGCAAATCAAACAAGCTCTTAGCGAAGAAACTTTTGATTTTGAGACAAATTTTGTGCATGGCAATCTTGTTTTTTACACTCCCGGCGGTGCTAGACATGTTTTGGCAAATGACCAGACACTAATAAGACAACATATACCTGATGCAAGTATTCTTCGTATTGAATAATATAAAAAACAATTTCAGTCATTGCATGGTTTAGTATAAAGTTTATTTTTTTAAGTTCATTTTTTTTGAATGTTGAAAGTCATAACAAATGATATTTGTCAAAATAAAACTCTCCAGTACCATTTATCTTAATCTTCCGTCGCCAAGCAAAAATATGAGTTTGCAAGAGTTCGCAGGTGAATCCAAGCAATTTTTTTTTCGAACTCGTGTTTTTTTATTCTTTTTAATTTTATTTATTATTTTTTGAGAAAAAATTTCTAACGAAACTCATTTCATAGAATGACTTTTCAGAATCTAAATTTTGAGATTAGGGCTGAAATAAGACAGGTCCAAATCTTTTTGGGAAATATTCCTGGTCCAAATCTTTTTGGGAAATATTCCTGGTCCAAATCTTTTATCTCCAAAAGATCAAATTTATTCACCAAATCATAACAAATCAATCTAAACTGTTAAAAAGCACATTAAAAATTTAATCCAAAAAGAATACCAATATTCTTTCAGGTTGGTTTACCTTGCCCCCCAAGGCATAAAGTCAATTTTTGGTCAAATTTTTCTTTATTAAAAAAGTGTCGACCCTTACCTAAAAACATGTTTCAAGCATTGATCATGCGCTAAAACGTTGAAAAAAATGACTTTGGGCGTTTTCGGGTCACCTAGGGATTCTGTACCACAGCTAAAATTTTTATTTTCAACAAGATACGTGGTGCGAATCTAGATTCGGACCGGGACTAAGCTAAAAATATTCCCAAGAATATTCCCCGAAATATTTCCGGGACCCAAACCTAGATGAAATATGACCTACTCAAAAAAATTAATATATCTGAAAAATGACCGAGATTTAATGAAATTGGAAAAAACTTGGATTTTGGTCATTTTTCAAGAAATTGATTTTTCATGAGGATATATCTCAACACTAAGATTTTGAACAACTATTCTGTAAAAAGCCTTCTATAGCTCCTGAATTGCGCTACACGTGAGTGCTAAGATGTTGCTTAATAGATCTTTCTTCTGGGCGAATTTTCAAAGCTTTTATAGACTTTTATCGCTTTCTGTTCTATTTTTTATGTCTGCCGTATTTCCTCTAATAAACGCCTCGGAGAGTTTATTTTTCAAAGTCTCTCTAAGGAGGCCGTTTATTAGAGCGGGGGCGTTGATTGGAGCAGGGACGTTTGTTTTTCGAACTCTTGGCGCTGAAGGCGTCGAAGACAATAAAACTTAATAGAGTCAAAGCAAAGAAAATTTGGCTTTATTGTGCAATGGGTGCCATGTTTTATTTTGGTCCTTCCTACTATTTTTTTCAGTTTTGTCATTATTTATTTGTTTCTCCCTAATCAATAAAAAAAATATATTATGAACAATTGTAACCACAAAGCACTCATAAAGTTACCCGATTTGCTGAAATAACTTCTCCAAAACTTTTTTCAAAAATAAACAAGGTATCGAAAGGAAATAAATGGTGCCCATTGTGCCTTAGAGCCTAAAATTCATCCAATTTTCATAACAACAAGATCCACTATTAATCAAAGAATAGAAAATTTGGGGTGAACAATATTCAAAATTGTCGTTTTCAAACGCCAAATATCGGTCGCGTCATCCTCTTTTTTGTCGTATGTTTAGGCCACAACCACCGTCTGCCGATTAGAAGAGCGTTCAGTCATCAGTTCGAACTGCCTCTCGGAAATCGACCGATATTGATTTTAGCAGAAGATTATGCAGAAAAACATACCTGACTGCAAAAATAGCAATTTTTCCTACATATGCTAGCCATAAGGGCGGGGCGTTAATTGGAGCGGGGGTGTCTATTTTATGAAATCCACCTAAGGGGGGCGTTTATTGAAGCAGGGGCGCCTATTAGAGGAAATACGGTATGTTTGTAAAGGCTTTACTTAGTTTTTAAGTCCAATAAAAGCAATGTTAATAAATTATCTTGAAGCTCATTTCGAGCGCTTTCCAACGATATATAATTCGATCAGATGCGTATGAAAAATATTTCTAAAAAATGCCACAAAAAACACGCAATAATTATTACACAGCCCGATAACAATCTTCAACCCTTTTATTTTCTTTACTCCATAAATCGATATACTACAAAAAAAGTACGTCCAGTCTAATGCGAGATTTATTGAACAACAACAATGACTATCAATCCGTCTTTAGACAAGACAACAACAACGGGAAATCTAGAGTTGCAAAAGTTGCACAAATCTAATTATTTGACATTAATTAACACCTAATTATTAATTTTTTATATTTTTCTGGTAAATAATGGTCCTACACTTGCTTCTAATCCTCTACTGCTCGTCAACCAAAGAAACACCATCCATTTCTGCAGGAATTTCCAATCCCAACATGTGAAGACTAAAAAATGGGTTTTCAAACATAGGCGTTAAAGCGACGTTAAAATCGAGTGTACACTAAAAGAGAGGGGGGGCGGGCGGGAAGCTCCTTAGGTTTGAAAAAGTTGCCTCCATGGGACAGTAGCCGGAGTGCCCGCAAACCTAGCCGCCACCACCCTCCGTCCACCCACCCCCCCCGTTCAAAGAGTGTATTTTCTCAAAGCCAACTTTTTTCATTATTACTTATTTCACACCTTTTGCGCCAACAATACTAAGGGTATTTGGCCGCAACGCTGCCAAAGACCAGCACACTCCACATTGCAATGGATTGGAGTGAAAAAAAATAAAGGGAACTGAAAAAGGTAGGCTAAGAGAAAAATACTCTTTCAAAGAGTATAGGCAGTTGGGCTTCCATGCCTCCATGGCACTATGCGTAAGCGTTTGCGTTTTTTGGCTCAAAATGGTGTTGCAGGTTCGATCCCACCTGGTGGCATGCGATTTATTTTGGATTGTTTGACCAGTTCTAGGGGTAATTGGACTTTTTTGACGCCAGATTCAGGATCAGCGACCCACATTACCCCTAGAACTGCTCACAGAAGCTAAAATAAATAGCATGTCACCACGTAGGATCGAACCTGCGACACTATTTTTTGGCCAAAAACGCATACGCTTACGCACTGCGCCATTTTTCAAAGGCCAGTTTTCCAAACCTAAGTAGCTTCACCGAACCTCCCCCCCCCTTAACTATATCCGTAAAAACACCAATTTTTAGCTATTTTTAGTCGATTGCAGCCATATATTTACAGTCAAGTCTCGATATAAGATACACCTCGGGACGGAACGGAGTGTATCTTATATCGAGGTGTATCTTACATCGAGACTAATTTAAAGGGGTTTATATAACTTGGGGCAGAACCAGGTGTATCTTATATCGAGGTGTATCTTGTATCGGGGGTATCTTATATCGAGACTTGACTGTATCCTCATTTTTAAAGGGTCATTCTCACCTGTTCAAATTTGTCCCCGCCGATCAAAATTTTTTCCAATTATTGAACTGTATATTTTTATTTGAAATCAAATTGAAAAACCTGTATAGAAGTAAAATGATTAGGAAATTTTTTCGAATTGACGGAGGACAAATTTAAACAAGTGAGAATGCACCTTTAACCATCAAGTTTACCAAGTGGGAGCCACATCTCGCAAAGCTGTTTCACGGTCGGGCAAGCTCTTCTTGAACACGAACTTGTTAGACGAGCAGGTGAAGGGAACTTAATCAAACACGCTTTAAAGATATATAACTAAAGAATTAATTTATCAACCTTTGAAGTTGGTGTGTGCCGTGAACTTGCCACCATTCTCATCAATCATCTTCTCAGCATTGCCGTGGTCAGCAGTAACCAGCATGATGTAGTCGTTCTGCTTGCAGGCTTCAAAGATCTGGCCAATGGCTACGTCTGAAGCAAATTTTTAGCATTTCTGAAACCAAAAACTACTTTTTAAATATGTATACCAGTGGCTTCACATGCCTTGATAGCTGCCTCGTAAACACCTAGAAAAAAAAACTTTTTAGAGGGATTTGCGAAAAATTGCAGTTGAAAATATTACCAGTGTGTCCGACCATGTCTAAAATTTGTAAGTTAATTAAAAAAATAATTCTTAACTTCTCTTAAGGTTTTTTTTTCAAAAAGCGTGCTGTTGAAGCAGTGGTGTACGCAGGAATTTCTGACAAAGGAGCACCAGGCTATTTTTAGGTCATTTTACCTACACTGTTTTTTAAATTATTGAGGCCATTTTACGTACGCCGTTTAAGTGGTGGGCGGCGGGTGTCGGTAGGTCGTCTTGGCACCGATCAGGAGAAAAATCTGACCTCCGCTGGCGCTTGAACAACCATGCAGAGGTGGCACGTGTCGTCCCCACTCGGTCAGATTTTTCTCCTTATCGGTGCCAACCCTGACACCCGCCGGCTCTTAGTCGGCGCTCCGCAGGGTAGCCGGCGCTAAAAACAATCCTGCTTCTCTATATCCTACCCCCTCTCCCTAGGTACGCCCCTGTGTCGGAGTAAAGACGACTTTTTGCACATTACGTGCATTTTCGACCGGTCATTCTATCTATTTGGTTTTGGTCTATTGGCTGTCCTTATCTTTTAAACGTTTTCTTGGTCCTCCGTCTAGTCGAAGCCTGTCCAGTCAGCTAACTGAAGGCGGGCCTGAATCGGTGGTGGGCTCAGTCAATATGGTTGGAATAGCTCTCCTCAAGACAATGCAAAAGTCAACAATTGTAAGAGCCTATTTTTCTATAGAGAAATGGGAATTTTTGGAATTTTTGAAATGGAAATTTTGCCAGCCGTTTTGCTTGCAAAATTTGAGAACTTTACAGCATTGGATTTTTTAACTGAATAAAAATTCAACTTAAATCTTGGTAGTTTTGCGGAATTCGACTTTACTCTTTTTGGAATATTAATTTATTATTTGTCAATCGAATTAAAAACAACTTTTACAGTTGACTACTTCCACAGTTAACTGTGAGAAAATATAACACCATGAAAAATTGCTCACCTGGAGGGGCAAAGTTGCACATGATGAAAGGGTGCTTTTTAGCGCTCACTTGCTCAATCATCTGCAAAATCAAAAAAAACTTATATAAAGTTTTTTCAGAAGTAAAAAACCTTTTCGGCAACTCCAGCAGCACTCATCTCAGGCTGAAGATCGTAAGTGGCCACTTTTGGAGAAGGCACCATGCATCGCTCCTCGCCTTCAAATTGCTTTTCCTGGCCTCCGTTGAAGAAGAAGGTGACATGGGCATACTTTTCGGTTTCTGAATATAAATATCTTTTTGGTAAAAAATAGAAGCAGTAGTACCTGCACAGTGAAACTGGGACACCTTGTTTTGGCCAATACTTCGGCCAGCACCTGAAATAGTAAAAATTGTGACTGTTCAACCATAAAAAATCGATAAACCTACATTGACATGGGAAACTGGAGGAAACAGGGTGGGAAAGTTGAATTCGGCGTTGTATTGGGTCATTCCACTCAAATGCAGATTCTTCGGGTGAGGCACATCTGAGCCCAAGTCTTTGTAACGCTGCAGACCCAGGTCTCAGTGATCTCTCGCATTCTGTCTGACCGGAAGTTGAAAAACACCAGGGTGTCATCATCTAAAATACTCATTTTCAATATTTAAAATATTGAAAATTCAATATTACTGTTTATGGTCAGTGTGGTGTGCTCTAATCAAATCAGTCAAATGAGCTTGAAGAATTAGATTTTCGAATATTTTGCCTACACTCTTTTTTACTTGAAAACATTTTTTTCACGTTTTCATGTTTTCCTTACTTCATTTTCCATCTTTTCATGTTTAGTAAAATCAAATCCGGTCGATTAAGCAAAAACCAGGTTTAGAAAACAGGGAAAAGCGAAAACCGGGTTTAGCAAAATACCGGTTTTTTTACGTCAAAATTAGCTGAATTTTGGTCAACTAACTGAAAAAAATAAAAAATAAGGTTTTGAAAAAAACAGGTTTTTAGAAACCGACTGATCTAATAAAGCAGACCGGAACCATGTTTACAATAAGAAATTGTTGATATAGAAAATTAAAAAAAAATTCTATCGGTCCCCCAAGATGATTTGACTGTGGGAGAGGGCAGTGTCTTATCATAAGATGCCCAAAACCAACTCAACTACCTTTGATTCTGGCCTCATCTGAGAACACAATTGGCTTAAGGAATTCGTCGGTCTCGTTGTTGGCATACCGGCTCTTTACCAACTCCACAGCTTTGTCAACGGTGCTTTTTTCGCCATGACCAGCGATCAAAGCTTCATAGGCAACCTGAAAAAGTTATTGGGGTTTTTTACGGAAGATTACATTTACCTAGCGAAAAGCCAGAAACCCATTAAAAAGAATAAAAGAAATTGACCATGAAAATAGCTAACTATCAGTTAGTTAATCATTAGTTAATTGTCACAAACCTTGATTCTTTCCCATCGCTTGTCTCGGTCCATGGCATAATAGCGTCCAACAATAGTTCCCAACTCTCCGTACTTTTGTTCGTTGAGAAAGGTGAGAGTTTGCTCCAAGAAACCAGCTGAAAATAGTTTATTCACAATAATTTGATTATTTTTGATCATGTCAATTAAATACCTCCGGAAGTAGGACTGGTATCACCTAAAATAAGACAATCATTTGTAATATTTATTCGCCCGAACCAGACTTACGTCCATCTCCAAAAAAGTGAACATAGAGATGGGGCACATTTAGCTGTTTGACAGCCTTGACTAATCCGAATAAATGGTCGATGTGACTGTGAACACCTCCATCGCTGACCTGGATAAAAATGATTCTGTGTGTGGAATAAGATTTAGAAATGAGCTTCTCGCTTGTTTTGTGAACGCTTTTGAGACAGGGTCTGAGAAAAATCTTTCAAATTTATAAAAGTACGAAAAAGTTATTTTCAAAGTAGTTAACTAGTTAACAGAAAAAAGTTGATTGTGTGAAACTTATACAGTTCGCACACTCAGCTGTTTCACATTTAATTCAAAATTTTCTAAATATCCGTATAAATCAGGCCTGCCATATGTCCTTTTTAAAAAAATTTGTCCTTTTTTAGGACCTTAAATTTTTTTTTATTTTGAAGTTTTAGTGAAAATATTTTTTTTACTCTAAAAGGACGATAAGTACTTTTTCCTTTAAATTCCCTTTTTTGGCGAAAATATCCTTTTTAAAAAATTTTGAGATGGCAGCCCTGGTATCAATACATGCTCTTATAAAAACCCACTATCCACTTTTAGGACATATATCTTAGCCTGAAATCAATATTTCGCAAATCTGCTGTTAAATTTTTTTTATGCAAGCACTACAGGATCTACTTTTTAGACTTTGGCAGAGAACTGAAAAATCTCGATATTGTCCTATTGCCAATTTTTTCAAAATTTTGAGATTCGAAAAAAACGGCCGATGCGGTTTTTTTTTAAAGAACTACGGCATTTTCTTATTCATTTTCCCCCTATTTATTTTGGTAGAATTGATAAATCTCGATATTGTCCGATAATTTTTCAAAATTTGAGGGTTTAAAAAATAACGGATGGGGTTTTTTCAGAAACGACTACGGTATTACAAAAGACCCTTCATTACTCACCAATCCCAGCAAATGAAGTCGTCCATTGCCTTCGACAGCTCTTTTAGCGGCTGTCTTCAGCTGCTCATTGTTCACTAAGGTGTTGTCTTTGACGGCCAAGTTAATGCGCACAATATCCTGCAATTGTCTCACAACTATGAAACCAAAATTATTCTCTACCAATGACCAACCTGGTAGATGACCCTGCCAGCCCAATGTTCTGATGTCCCACTTCAGAATTACCCATTTGTCCTTCTGGCACTCCTACGTGCAGACCATGAGCCTCGATTTGTTGCCAATTGCCAGAGCAAAGCTGGTCCATGACAGGGGTGTTGGCATTCAAGATGGCATTCCCATGGCTTTCTTCAGAGATGCCCCAGCCATCGATAACGATCAGACATACCTTGTTTTTTACTTGATTCTCCATTGAGTTAACTGTAGGAATATTAGAGGACAGAGAATAAATGTGCCTGAAGGAAAAATGGTTGATTTGAATTTGGGTTAAATTAGTGAAATAGCACGAAAATATAAAGATTTTTTTAAATAAAAGTTTTGTCAGCCTGTGAGATGGAAAAAAAATTAATTGGTCTGAATAAAATTCTGGGCACAATCAAACCACTTATTCAGACTAAAGACGACAATTTTTCGCCGGTCGAGTTTTTTCAAATCGTTTAACAATTCGGTGTGTAATTTCAAAATACTATTGCATAGTTAAAAATTTATTTTAGAACAGCAAAATTTTCACAATAAAGTAAGTCATTGAATTTCCCAGATAAATGTGATTTCACACAAAAATTTTCCGTTTTGAAAACAAGCTAAAACAAGCCAAAAGAAAAAATTTTAATTTTTTGCACTTTTTGAGTTTTTTAGTTTATGAAATCATATTTCCAAATTATTTCTTTTGAAAATATGGTGAAATTAAATTGAAATTTCCACATTAACAATCTCATGCAAATGTGGAAATAATTTGACGTAAACTTCAGAAGTTAAAAAATATTTTAGATCTCAAAATTTTTTTTAAATGCCGAGATCATTCATGGCAGGGTTGCCATCTTAAAATTGAAAAAAAAAATATACTATTTATTTCACTATCTAAAAGTTTTTGACTGAAATTTGCTACTATTAGTCAAGATTTAGTGTGTCGGAAAAAGACAAATCTATTAAAAATCAAAAAAAAATTGAAAATAATAAGAAGCTTGGAGACTTGTTTTGGAGCTTGTTGTGAATTGTGATACCAGATTTGAACAATCCATTTGATTCACCTTGTGTCTTTCGTAATGTCACATAAAGAAATAGCTGATTGTCAAAAAATACTAATAAATTATTCTATTCTTGACCGCAAAGAGCCAAAAAAACAAAATACTATAGCAACCAAAAACAAAAGTTTTTTCCAAAAACGAAATTAAGTTTGGAATAAAAGTCAAGCTATATTTGTTCCTAATATACTATCTGCAATAATACAGTTAATCAGAATCAACTGTGAATATTTTCTCTTTTTTCAAAAAGTAATGTCAACTAGAAGACACGCGAGAGACACTGCTAAAGACATAATCCTGGGAGCAGAGTAAGTTGAAAAAGGAAGTCCTTTTGTAGTCACTCTGCTAGTTTAGGCCATCAGGCAGAGGACCAAGACCGCCTAGAGAGGCTATTTCTGTGCCTATGACCAGGAGTGTGAGTGACGATTCAAATCTTTATCATGCTGCATTGCAGGCATTAACTGTAAAACTATTGACTGTAAGGATAGTTGACTGTAAAATAGTTGGCTGGTCGATTGATAGCTGAATCCGAAGCTTGTTCACCGTAAAATAGTTAAAGTTTCTCGGCCTCGAAAATGCCCTAAAACATGTTGACCCCTGCCGTTTAGATATTTGGACACTTGAAACCCATAAAATTAGTCGATTTTAAAGCTTGCAGCTTTCAAAGCTTAAGCTTAGATCTTTGAAAAAGAAAAAAACAACCCCGTTTGAGTCCGTTCTAATTAGGCTTGGCGAAAACCCAAGTTTGTAATTAAAGCTTCGGGTAATAAATTTACTTTTTTCAGAATTCAATCCAAAATATGCGAGCTGTGAGCAATCTCCAGGCAAGGAATTTCACAAAAAAAATTTTCGTAAAAGTTTTTTTCGCAGGATCAACTAGACCAGTTGAGACGGCAGCAATCCGACCTTCTTAACGCAAATGAAGCAGAATATTTTGTGAATAACTACACTTTTAAAGTTAAATAATTTTTTACAGACAGCCAAAAGAAAATTGGAAGCCAACCAAGAAGTTATGGTCGTAGATTGGCTGGTGCTGCGAACAATGTGGCTAGGTAGTGCTTGAATGATACTGTGAGACTATATTGGGAAAAAATTATTATTTTCACAGTCGAAGAGATTTTGAAAACTTGCAACACCAATTGGCAGGCTTTGACAACAGAGTGAGTTTGGTGTAATCTTAGATCTATGGTAATATTTAGGCTATGCTGAACTGTCTATGGTGGTAAAAAATAATGGAATTGAAAAGAATATAGTTAACTGTGAAACTCGAATTAAGACTATATTTAACTTTGCTTATAGTTAACCTTTTTGAACCTGAATCGTGGAATTTTTTTAAACTGAAACCAGGTGCGGGCTCCCAAGTTTGAGTTCCATCCCCCAATTTCTGAACTAATCAATTTTACTATTTTAGGTCTTTTCAATGGCGATGAAAAAATATTTGAAAAAAACATTAGCACAAAACTAATAGACTGTTTATTCCCAATGAAAACTAGTCAAATCTCTCAAAAGACTATCCAAAAATGAGTCATTCGCCAGACACACACAAGCACCAGCTTTTCAGGTCGCATCATTCACCCAAGAACTGGCAGCAATAAAAAACATGATGGACAGACAGGCCAGTGACATAATGACTATCAACAATGAAGTTAGAAGTCGACCAACTGTGGATCCGGTAAATCAGAACCGGTCTTTTGGCATAATCCAGTACCCGAAATTTAGAAGCTAGCCAGCACAACCCAGCTACTGGACTCTCGATTGCGTGAAATGCACAACCAGCTAATACAAGTCAAACAGTCAATGGACACCGAGATTACTGAGAGAATAAAGGCTAACAGAGCTCAAGCTGATCTGTTAGCATTTTTTATGATTTTTAGTGCAAAGACGTAAAAGTTCTAATGGAAAAGCACACCTCTGATTCAAAATAGTTTTTCTGCATTGTGCTTTTGACACACTTTTTGAAAATTAAAGGACCATCTCTGTTGATGAAAATAGCCTTTTCGAGTTTTTGAAATCGCGGGCGGACAGCCGAAATGCGGAAAATGTGTTCGCAAATTATTTTTTTATTGCATCAAAAATTCAAATTTCATGTACTAGGTGAGGCGAATTAACAGTTACATACAATAGATTATAACTCAATAAGAGTCGGCTAAGTCGTACGATCTGTAATTTTCAAGCAACGTTGGGCTCAACTAGTCGATGGTTTTCAATTTTGAACAAATTTAATGCGCAAACGAAAATAATTCGAAATACATTTTTAAAATAAAAGAGCTATTCCCCGCCAATTCAAAACTCGAAATTGCCATCGTCATCAACGGCGATGGTCCTTTAATCATGGCGAGCTGCCATCCATTGAGCTAAGCTACAAAATGAGGCGTAAACCACCCGTAAGAAGTCTTTAGAGAGTGGGTAAAAATATAATGCCGAAAAACAGAGTTTTGAAAAAGGGAGTGCCCTGTTACAAGTGCTACGGTCTTTTTTTAACAAATCGTAACCCCACTATTTAACCGGTATATCATACAACGCGTCCGAATGATTTTTTCATTTCTGACTCAGCGAACACAACCACTTGTCCTGAGTCAGATTTTTCCAAGTCTATTACTGTAAGTTGATAATGTAGGAGAAATTCTACGTAAGGGCAATATCCAACTTTAAGTAACAGCGCGTTCCGCGTTCCAAAAAAAAACCATTTTGGCCAAAAGTCAAAAATAAAAATCAAAGATTTTTGAAACAATTGTTTTCAGAATAAACCGCCTGCAAGAATACATTCGAGCTCAAGAAGCCAACAAAAATGACATTCTCAGTAATATCGCCCGTAAATCAGATTTGGATAGAGAGAGGTTGACTGAAGAGACCAAAAGGTTGAATGACCGTATCCAACAAATAGCCATAGACTTTACCAAAGGGATCAACGACAGGGAGCAAAAGTTGAGAGATGAATTGTTGCAAAAGTACAACACTGTGCAAGCTGTGAGTCGAATTAAAAATCTAAAAACAAGATTTAGTAAAATTAAAAAAAATAGAGTGTAAAATCCCAACTAGAAAGTAGATCGACTCTTGACGCTGAGATGCAAAAGCGAAATGATGAAAGGTATAGAGGACACACACAGATAATAGAGGATATCCGAGTCTGCTACAGTTGGACAGGAACAAGTACAAGGACAGGTTTTTAAAGGTGTGGTTCAAGTGGGAAAAAAAGTATTTTCAACTTTTCAATTGTGTTTATCAGATTAATGAAGCACTGGTCGGACTGGAACATCATTTGGAGGCTGGCAATAAGAAAATAGACAAAATATTGAATGCAGAAATTCAATCAAGGTTTATCTAATTTTGGGGTGTGAAAATTGCAAAAAACGACTTCGAAAAAGCAGTCAAAATTTTATAAATAATAAGGTTGATTTAACTTTAAGTTAAATGTAGGGCTACAATAACTGTGAAACAGTTATGTTATATGAGATTAAAGGGGCATGCTCGTCACTAGAGCTGGAATCTAGCGTTCGGGCGGGATTTCGGGACGGGATTTTCAGCTAACAAATTTTCGGGATAGGAATCGGGATTATCGCTAAAAAATTTCGAGATCCCGTCGGGATCCCGTTCAAATTTCAGGATTTTTCCATTTTTTGTTTTTTTACAAGAAGTTACCCTTAAACATTGCTCTATGATTACAAATACACCTTCAGTAAACACTTTGCATGGCTACGCTTCACATAATCGACATAATTCAATGACAATAAATTATTATTAATAATGATTAATCAACGGCAAAGCTTTGTTCAAAAAATTAACATTTCGCTTAAATGTCGGCTGGTCAACACTGGCGAAGGAAGTTCAGCACAAGCTATGTGATGAACTACTTTTTTGTCCAAAAAGAGAGTTCTCCTACAAATCAAAAGAATGTTACAAGATAACGCAGCTTTGAACAAGTAATAACACCTTTCGGCAAAATCTTTGAAAATTGGTGCATAGAGTTCTTGTGAGCCTCTTGCTTTTCTTGCAGATCTCTGAGTTTATTCAGCAAATTCATCGTGTGATTTTGCGTGAACGAAAAGCCCTTTGTGCTGCCATCAGACATTTTGATTGATTATTGGCATTTTCCGCATTTGTCTTCAAACGCCGACAGTTTCTCGAAAAGTCCGATACTCCAGATAACGCTTATAGCTATAAAAATCAAGTAAAAATTATATCGGAGAGAGATCAAAAGAGTTAATTTTGCAAAAAAAATGCTTCAAATGTTGTTTTTTATTTGATAAATTTCTGTCGGGATTCGACGTATTTCGGGATCGGGATTTCGGAAAATGATCGGGCGGGATTTGGGGACGGGATTGTTGCCCAAAAATCGATCGGGCGGGATCCCGTCCCGTTTCCAGCTCTACTTGTCACTGATAGGAATATTTCAAAAGGCGGGTACCAGTGAAATTCAAACGAGAATTAATTTGACGCAAATTTAAAAAAGTCGAAGAAAAACTATATGTTTTGTGGAATCGAACCAGGATCTACTTTCACAATCCGCCCCGCTTAAACACTAGGCCACCAATACTATTATACGAAAGAATTTTTTTCCGGTGACTTCTTATACGCAGGGTACTCAACTAAAATTAATTCAAAAATGTTCTTTTTTGATTGACCTGTTACCCGCCTTTGCCCTTTTAAGACTAAAAATTGAATGATTAACTATGGGTTGATTAATTTTTACCGCTAAATAGAACGTTAATTGAAAAAAAATAACCATATCGACAAAGAAATATGAGAATTTAAAAAATGAGGTAAAAAGAAGCTGCATAATAATTATTACAGTGAAGTAGAGGGTCGGGTGAAAAAAAAACTGTTCGATTTTCCCAATTTTTCAAGGGGATACCTTAATTTTGCCGCAAATACTATTGATTTCGCCTCAAATTTGACCGAAACCACAAGGAGGACCAAGCAGCTTCAGATTTTTTTACAATAATGGCCTAATATTTTTTCAACGGTGTTTATATTATGTTTGGAGCATTTATTTTGTAAAATTGCTCAAGGGACTAAAATGACCTGAACTTTAAAATCTGATGCTGGTCCCCGAAGCCAATTTGTTTACAAGAAATGATTTTCGGCAAAAATGGTCCAAGGTAGGGTCACATTTCGTATCGCGACATTTCATATCCTGACATTTTATTTCGCAATGTTTTATTCATTTTCTCTAACTTTTTGACAAAAAGTTTTCACCATCTGATAGCTAAGTTTTCAGGCTACAAATTGGTTTTTTTCGGGCTGGGGTTTGAAAATATGTTGGCCTACGGGCTGGCTTTTCGGTGAAAAGCTTGGTTTGGTGGTGGCGTTTTTTATAAACAGGTGTTTTTCGAACAAAAAGCCAGCCCCTAGGCTAAGATTATTTTGTACCTCAGCACGAAAAATATCATTTTGTAGCCTGAAATCTTAGCTATCAAGTGGTGAGAAAACTTTTTTTCAAAGTCTGAAAAAATCAAAGAAGATGAATAAAACGTTGCAATATAAATGTCAGGATATGAAATGTCGCGATATGAAATGTGACCCTACCATGGTCCAAACATGCTAGAAACACCTTATCAATAGTTTCTAGCTATTATTGAAAAAAATATTATAAAAGTACTCGGTCCTCTTTCGGGTTTTGCCTAAATTTGTGTCAAAATCAAGAATATTTGCGGCAAGATTGATAGCATTTGCAGCAAAATTAAGATATGCCCATTTTTCATTTCAGAAAACTTCATGAAAAGGGACTGCTTAACACAATTGATGATGTGGAGCTCCGACTTAACAACTATTTGAGCAGTCTCTCCAAAACAGTGGATGAAGTCAAACTGGGAGTGGACAATATAAGGATACCTGTTCTCGACACAGATGCTGTGAATTTTCCTAAGAAGCACATAGAAAAATTTGTTTTTAATAAAAATCCAGTTGAGAAGGATATGGAGTCCATAGCTGCTGACAAAACCAAATTAAGCATGGAAGGACTGTTGAAACTAGAGGAAAGGTAATCTGAATAAAGAAATAAGAAGTTATACTAGTTGCAGGTTCTAAAGCCACTAGCAGCATGTCCACTTTTTTATTTATTTTCTAGTTTTAGAGTCTAAAATTGAAAAACAAACATAGGAAATTGTTTACCAAAAGTTGGCCCTATCCCTCAATGGGGAAGGGGGGGGGTTGCCTTAGTCCCCCCTGTTGTTATTTTTTTGCGAGTTTTTAGGCTAATGCTCAGGCAAAAGTAGGCCAGCGTATATTAGGACGAACTTAATCATGAGTCCAAAAAAGTTTTAGTCCGTCCTAACATACGCTGGCCAACCCTTGCCTAGGCCTGAAGCCTTAAAAATCACAAAAAAACAACAGGGGACCAAGGCAAGAAAACCCTCCCCCATTGAGGGATAGGGCCAAAAGGTATATCTAAAAGCATAATTATAGAACAAGATATATTAAAGGTGAATGCTGTTTTTTCTAACTATCATTTTTTAAATAATTTAACCGTGAAATCGACGACTATATGACTATCAAGATTTTCAACAAAATTCACACTTGAAAACGCTAAAAAAAGCAAATAGTGAAAAAGTGACGCGCATCTAATTGGACTCAAACCCGAGAGCAGTAACTCATTTTATAAAAAGAATTGCAGGATCTCCCGAATCCAACATGGACTGAGCAGAGACCGCCGCGAACTCCACTACAAGTTGGGAGAAGCTATTGAAAAAGATGTTAGCAAAAAGTTGATGAAGCATGTAGGTAAACTGGATAGTCTCATGGAAGAGATCGAAGAAGCCCAGAGACAAATTAGAGATAAAGTCGAGAGACAAATACCTGAGGATGTAGGCAATCCGGAACATTAAATTAAATGAACGTAAAATTTAGCTGACTGAACTGTCTTCTAAAGTGGACAATTTGAAAGCACAATTGACTCAAAGAGTGGATCAGGAAGAAGAAGAAAGGTAATACAAATAAAAAGGAAAAAATCAGGCGTGAGAATTGAAAAAATTAATGGGGTATATATAATATATAACTGGAAAATAGCTGTGAGGAAACAAAAACTATTGAAATAGTTGAGTAAGAAAGTTTATCAGTTTCGTTTTGTGAATAAGTTAACTGTGGGTTTGACAACTGAAAAATAGGTAGCTGTGCAGGGCTGTCTTGCCGAGGGCTCGAAATCGAGCTTTCGGCTCGAAGGTTGATTTTTTCTTTCGAGCTTCGAGCTGAACCGAGCCCTTGAAACTTTCAAGCTTCGAACCGAGCCCTCAAAACTTTCGAGCTTCGAGCCGAGCCATCAAAAATTTCGTGCTTCGAGCCTCGGGCCGAAAGCTCGAAAATTTTAGACAGATTGACGTGCGGCAGCGAAGTTGCCGCGAATTTTTTTTTTGAGCTTTTGGCTGTAGCTCGACATTTTTCCGAGCTTTGAGCCGAGCCTTGGAAAAATTTTGAGCTGAGCCGAGCCGATGGCTCGAAAACTTCGAGGGCTCGACAACTGTAATAACTGTAATCAGTCCACTCTGCCCAGTTGACACAAATGAAGTTATTTTGAATTCTTAAAGCTGATTGTTGTTTTTCGATATTTTAAAAATTGGGGAGGAGTAAACTGGGCCATTTCAAACTGGGCCCATTCAAACTGGGCCAAAACTGGGACCAGTTTGGGCCTAAAAATGGGCCCAGTTTTGGCCCAGTTTGAAATGGCCCAGTTTACTCCTCCCCTAAAAATTGAAGGAAGCTCAAACAAATATCTGCTTTCAAAAGTCTACTAAAAATGGAATCATACTGAAAGAATTGCAGGTATTTAGCAATAAAAGAGCTACAAGAAGCTTATGGAAAAATTGCCTCTGGCGCTTCCGGAATATCAGATCCAGGAGGACCCGGAAGTAACAGTGGTCCGGTCACATCGGTACAATTTTTATAAAAAATATTTTTGTTTTACAAATCACTGAGATTTTTAGACCACTTTAAAACGAGACGTAGAAGAATGCAAAGTAGCTATAAAGAAGCTGGCCGAATCGGTAACCACCGTCAAAAATGTGCTGGACAGAAAAGTGCAAGAAGAAATTAGAAAGGTGAAACGATTATTTATCCGGCACAGGTGCACAACGGGTTTATCAAGGTTTATTAGATACCATATTTCCTGTAATAAGGCGGCATGCCGCCTTATTTTTCAAACCGCTGAAAATCCGAAAAATTCGAATTCAATCTCGAGATCTTTGGGTGCTCAACCAAAATCTAAAAATTAGAATCGGTAGAGCTCGTGGGAGTTAAGAGAACGCATCAAACAGATAACCAAAATATTTACTCTGCTTCGAGATATAGACCCTCGAAGTTGGGGGTGCCGTCTCATTAGAGGGTGCCGCCTTATTACAGGAAATACGGTATGTTATTTAAAGGACCATGCTTGTTGATGCAAATGAGAATTGACAAATTTGAATGCGCGCGGGACACTACTCTTTCGTCTCGCAATCTACTCTTTGGAGTTGTTTCGAGCGACTCAAAAGAGTAGAGTGAGAGACGAAAGAGAAGTGTCCCGCGCGCATTTGAATTCGTCAAATTCTCATTTGCATCAACAATTATGGTCCTTTAACCGTAAAATAGTTGACTTTCACGACGTAAATGCTGTCGCCACTGTCAACTGTAACATAGTTGACTGTAAATTTTGTTGACTCAGAAAGCCTGCCTGTGCAGCTGTACGAAAACGTACTAAAATGTTAGCAGTTTCTATCCCAGATTAAAGTGGGGCTAACATTTTCAGTCCTAATTGACAATCAAGAGATTTTTATTTGTCTCGGTCCCCCTGTAGTTTTTTGGTACAATTGCAGTTTAGGCATCCTTAACTACTTTAGGCATCCATAGAAAGTTTAGGCATCCATAAAAAGTTTAGGCATCGAATCAATACTTAGGCATCCATAAATACTACGGCACAAATACTACCAAAAAATGAAAATGCACTACGCAGAATAGGGGGCTACCAGACAATTTCTAATATTTTTAGAATTTGTCGCGCGACATTTTCTAATATTTTTTGGTAAAAAATATTAATATTTTTCGGGGACAAAACAACCGAATTTGCCGAAAAATATTAGAAAATGTCGCGCGACAAATTCTAAAAATATTAGAAATTGTCTGGTAGCCAGAATAGGGACCTCTCAAAAAAATTGTTGCTGTGGCCTGCGCAGAAAGCAATAGTTCCGAAAGTATAGCCAAGAAAGTAACAAACAGTATGATTTTAGAGAGAACAAGATGTTGAGGTGCTGAGCAGCCGCCTGGACTCACTGACTATACAAGGATTACAACAACAACGATAGCCTGGTAATTACCAGCATTCCACTCAAAAAGCACTACTACCAGCCGACCAAAACAAAAACTTTATTACAATTATGATCTGAATTCATTACACGTCAATAACAGACAACAACAAATACACTTGACAAAGTAAATTTATAACTGAGGCTCAATCGATGATACTGACATTTGCTGGATTGTAGACTGTGTCCTCATAAACGTCCTTGTAGCGAACATCCCTAGACTTGAGCTTGGAACCTGAAAATTGAGACATTTTCCAATGCCTTCTGACTACTAGCTTTTAAGTTTTTACCGAGATAATTAGCGGAGAATTGCTTCAGCGGATCAAACACCTGTATGCCTTCAGGATCAGGAGCCACTTTCTGCAATTAGATGTTAATAACTTGAACATACAGTCAACCTTCAATGAACCGGCATGCATGGCGACCTGTACGAGGTGCCTGGATGCTGGTTTATTGACGGTTGGTTGTGATGAAACGGAGCACTGTGATGAAGAGACTGCGAGAGAAGATAATTTCACATGGTCGAAGCCTTAGCGCATCGTAGTTGTTCACATTTAAAAGAAGCCAACTTTCTGTAAAGATGCACTCGGATAATTAGGCACTGTAAAAAAATTCGATTTGGATGGCCCGCAAAGAATTAGAACAAAATGAGTGCCCGATCAAAATAAATCACTAGCACACAAGGCTGTTCCAGGAGAATAGACGTGCACAGGAATTATATTTTTTTGTGACAAGTGGTAATTTTTTTAGTCAACAAATGCTGACAGGGGGAGGGTGTGGTTCTCGCCGGACACAACAGCCCCTGAGTAGGCCTATGTCCAAGACCATCAGTTCATCGAGACATGTCTGTATCACGAACCTTACCAAATTTCACAATAGAGACCAGATGGATAAATCAACACCGCGGTCAGGTATCCCAAAGAGCAATCAAAATGAAAAACCCAACCTCATCGATAATGCATTTGCCATCAACCATGATCTCTAGATTCTTGATCTTGTCCAGCGTCGGCTCACCATACGGGAAAGTTATTGGCTTTACTTCGATCAGATGCTTCACTTTGTACAGCTCTGTGTTGGTCGAAACAGTGTTTTTGAAGACGTTCATCAGGCCTGGCTTCACTTCATCCCCAAAAAGAATTCTCAATTGGTGACGAATTTTTGGCTCATTTTGGAGACGTCGCGGTGGACCCATGCAACCCTGCAAATCAATAGAATTAGTTAGAGAATTCGGGTATCAAAAGGATTTTGATTTAGAAACAACTCCCGGCATAAGACTCACAAATGCATCTCGGTAAATCTAGTCAAAAATTGTATAGCAGCTGACTTTTTGAGTGGTTACATGTGAATTAGATCAGTTTAACTGTGAATTAGTCAACGTCAGGGGTGGTAAAAAAGTATACAGTCGAGTCCTTCAATGACGTTGCCCTTCAAGTTCGCTTCCGCCTAGGGTCCGACAATTTTATCTTAAATTTGGGGGACTTTGGGCAAAAATAATTCGCCAGTCTAGCACAGAAGATCGTGAAGATTCCGATACCATTCATTTTTATAAATTAAAGTTATGTTGGAAATAAGATACGCGATACCTGTAATAGCGCAACCCTATTTACAAAAAGAGGTCACGCTTCAGCGGGAACCGCGGATTTTATCGACAAAGAAAGTTTCATCTTTAGAAGATGACTGGTTAAATCGGATACCTCACGAAATTCGGACTAGACTGGCAGATCGATTTTGGCAAAAATTTCCGAAAATTAAGGTAAAAAATAGTCGGTCTATAGGCGGAAATGAACTTGAGGGGTCTAATTGTACAAGAACTAGACTGTACCATAAGGGTCGGATGAATATGAACAGTTGAAAAAATGATGAGATGACTATAAAATAAGTGCATATTCTTATTGTAGGGCACCAACTTAAAAACAGCACTAACCAAAGTTTTGGAGGATCTCCAGGCATCGGATTTTCGAAATTGACCAGCGCATTTTCCGGAGCTTCATAGTCGAAAGTCATGCGTCCATCGTGTCTTCTTGGCAGAGTTCTCCAAACCCGATTGTTCTTGCGATACACCCACTGTCTGCGAATAACCTTGGCCATTTTGCTGAAAATTAGAAAGTTGATTTGCAGAAAGCACGTGAAAAATTGATGAAATGAATTGTTCAATCAGCTTATCAGAAAATGATGAAAGATCAATCACACCATGCCAAAAAATGTCTGTTATTTTTTGCCAGACAAGTAATATGCCAAAAACAACGCCATAAATTGCGCAATTTTGAAAAACAATTATTTGAGAGTAGATCATTGACGTCTATATAACATAGTGGGATCGCCATCAGTGTTGTCAATTTTGGTTACTAACTTGCCTGCTAAAAGCTTTTGGTCATTTTTTAGCGGTTTCTTCAAAAAACTTTTTTGGCATACTGCTAACAGGAGTTTTCAGGAAAAGCATTCGAAAAAAAAAGCTGAGAAAAGCTTTTTGCAAAAGCTTTTTGGTTCTAAATGCCAAGAAAAGCTTTTTGCAAAAGCTTTCGAGGTCTTTATGCCAAGAAGAGCTTTTTGCCAAAAGCTTTTGAGTTCTTTATGCCAATAAAAGCTTTTTGCAAAAGCTTTTGGGGTCTAAATGCCATGAAAAGCTTTTTGCCAAAAGCTTTTGAGTTCTTTATGCCAAGAAAAGCTTTTTGCTAAAGCTTTTAGGTTCTAAAAACCATGAAAAGCTTTAGCAAAAAGCTTTTCTTGGCATAAAGAACTCAAAAGCTTTTGCAAAAAGCTTTTCTTGGCATTTAGCGTTGAAAAGCTTTTTGCAAAAAACTTTGCGGCATTCTGCCTTGAGATGCTTTTTGTAAATTCCTCTCTGGCGTTGCGTTCGGGAAAAGCTCAATTACTAATGCCCGCAAATTGACAACACTGATCGCCATCCTGCCGGGCCCATCCTGTCGTGGGACGCCCCGATTTTGGACGGGCGGCGACGGCCGGGAAAAATTAAAAAGACAGGACCGAGACGGAGAACGGCCGGCAAATTTTCTTAAGACGGCGGACGGCCGGCCAATCTTCCCAAACCATTTTCAGCTTAACACTGCGCCTCCCATGCGTAGTAATTGCCCGAGTCGACTCACAATTTCTCGCTGAACACGATAGTGCAAAAAATTTTGAAAAAAAGTTGGTATGAGATGGTGACAACTCCTCCTGAAAGTAGGCTGTTTTTGGTCACCCTCAACCACCTAAAATTTTGAGAAATTTAGATGCTAGTCACCAAAATTTCTATTTCACCTAGGCGCAAAACCACCCAAATTTTAACCTGGATCAGAGCTATCTATTGAGCCCAAACTTGCTGAGTGATCATTTTTTCACAGAGAATTTACGATTTTCCCTCAAAGATCCAGTTTATGGATATCCTTTTTTGCGACATTATAAAAGCCAAAACTCTGCCTACAAATCATTTCTAGCTCAATGGTCAATAGAACATGAAAAAACCAAATCTTGCGGTTATTTTGGCACTAAAAACAGCAATAGTTTATTAAAAAATTGAGACAAATTATGCAAAATCAATATAAAAGTTGTAGCGCAACGTTTCTATAACCTTATTCCCGCTTGAAAAAACTTCAATTCTGACACCGAATTCGTCTTCAGCGTAGTCGATTTGCATGTAAAACTGCTTTTGAAGTTAGAAAGTCACTGTCGAATTTCGAATTCGGCTCAAGACAATAAATATTCAATTTTTAAATTCAAATATTTTTTGTCTTGAGCGGAATATGAAATTCGACAGTGACTTTTAACTTCAAGAGCAGTTTTACATGCAAATCGACTACGCTGAAAACGAATTCAGTGTCAGAATTGAAGTTTTTTCAAGCGGGAATAAAGTTATAGAAAAGTGGCGCTACAACTTATATATGGATTTTGGACGCTAGTAGCGAATACCCCCCAACGATTTTCACTTTTTTTACTTTAGTAAAAAGTGCCCAAATATATGTCCCAGACCCCGGAAAATGCGCGCAAACTCTTCATTAGTCATAACTTCCGTACACTGGCCTACCCCCAAGCCTAAGGGCTAAGCCTAAACTTGTTGTTTTCAGGGGTAGTTACAGTAATTTTTAAAGGTCGGATGCTTGGGGGGGGGCTATTCGCTACTAGCGCCGTATTTTGCATAATTTGTCTCAATTATATGATGAACTATTGCTGTATTTAGTGCCAAAAGAACCTCAAGATTCTGTTCTTTCATGTTCTTTTGACCATTGAGCTAGAAATGATTTGTAGGCAGAGTTTTGGCTTTTATAATGTCGCAAAAAAGGATATCCAGTAACTGGATCTTTGAGGGAAAATCGTAAATTCTCTGTGAAAAAATGATCACTCTGAAGCAAGTTTGGGCTCAATAGATAGCTCTGATCCAGGTTAAAATTTTGGGTGGTTTTGCACCTAGGTGAAATAGAAATTTTGGTGACTAGCATCTAAATTTCTAAAAATTTTAGGTGGTTGAGTGTGACCAAAACAGCCTACTTTCAAAAGGAGACTTCATCATTTCATACCAACTTTTTTTCAAATTTTTTGCACTATTGTGTTCAGCGAGCAATTCTGAGTCGATTCGGGCAATTACTACGCATGGGCGGCGGAGTGTTAAACGATTGAATTTAGTGATATGTTGTGGAAATTAGGAATTTAATAACAAATATAATTTTAATGAATAATTTTCAAGAATTGAGCTGTTCGACAAATTAATGAAAAATTTTAAAACAATTACATTTTGGGCGAAAATATAAAAATTTTTGACTTTTGGGCGAAAATATGAAATGAAAAATTAAAGAACTCAAGAAGAACATCAAAAAAACAGAACAAGATAAAGAAGAAACTCAGTCAGTCAAATAAAACCGAATAATTAATTTGATTATTGGATTAAAATAGGAATTTTACACTAATTGTCTAATAAACATATACTTTAAAAAATTCGTATAATTTTGGAGAGTAAAATTGGATAATTCTCTAATTTGGACGGTGCCCAAGACGGCCAAATTTTTTGAGACGGCCTTTGAGACGGGTAAAATTTGGAAGGGGCGGAAGACGGCCGAAAAAAATTCAGGACGGAGGTCGAGACGGCAAAAATTTGGAGGGGGCGGAAGACGGTCAAAAAAATTAGTGAGACGGAGACGGGGACGGCCGTCCTTTTTTTTGAGATTTGTCCCACTATGCTATATAAACTATGGCTACAGCCTATAAATTCCAAGTTTTCCAAATTAAAAAGCTAATACAGTCAACTACCGCTATAGTGACACCCCTCGGGGCGGTTAACGGTCATCAATTTCTGTCTTGACGCTAATCGGAAGTTTTGTAAACGCAGTTCAACTGACAAGGAAGGGACTCGGACTGTGATCTGGAGGAACTTCGATGAATTTTTTTTTTCTGCTTAAGACCCCATGGGCTACGGGTCGTTCATAAAAATTTTGTTGGCTTTCACATAGTATTTGACGCGCCTTTTGAGTCGTTCTGCCGAAACAGAATTTCGTAACTCGGTTTAGAAAAAAAGTTATGATTATAACAAAACCGCCGATAAACTTTATAACAAAATTGCAACATATATTTAATGCCTAACCAGCTGCTTTAAAAATGATCGGAAAATTTTGAACACGGTGACAAACTTTATTTGTTTAAAAAGCACAAAAAGTTTATTTGGAAAAGATAGAACATTGATGGGTCTGAAAACCATAGAGTAAAGAAGGGCAGGAGTACAATATTTGGGGCAGCCCAAAAGTGCGTTTTTTCAAGGTCCAAGTACTTGTTAGGCCCATAAACAATAGAAACGGCCAAAAAGAGTGTGGGGAAAACATTTTTCGAAAATTTTTTTTTCGACTGCCTTGGTCCCCCCTGTGCTTTTTGGTCATTTTTTGTATTTTACCCCGTTTTGGTTACTGGAGCTTTGCAAAAGAGCTTCTTTATGCATTTTTGATAAGGAGTACATCTCGGAATCATGTCTAAGGTAAGTGAGTGCGCGCATCTCTAACTCTCAAGCCCCCTGCGTCCCCTTCGGGGGCGCAGGGGCTTGAGGTCTTGGAGTTGAGATGCATGCACCCACCATAGTGGTGCCGCCGTCCTTCGCCGTCCTAATTTTTTTCATCGCCGTCCTGCATTTTCACCAAATTTTTATAACGGAACGCTTTTATTATTTACATCATATAGTCAGTTTTTATTCTTCTACCTTATTTTTGGGTGACCGTCCCGATTTTCTTTCACTTTTAGTTCAAAAAAATTAGGCCGTCCTGATTTCACATGAAAATTTCAAAAAAATCGGAGAAATCAGGACGGCCTAATTTTTTTGAACTAAAAGTAAAAGAAAACCGGGACGGTCACCCAAAAATAAGGTAGAAAAATAAAAACTGACTATATGATGTAAATAATAAAAGCGTTCCGTTATAAAAAATTTGGTGAAAATGCAGGACGGCGATGAAAAAAATTAGGACGGCGAAGGACGGCGGCACCACTATGGCACCCACATACCTTGAACACAAACCACTCGAAAGTGACTCTGGATGCATAAAAATGTACGCATACCAGAGTTTCTTTATACGGTAGGCCCCAGTCAACAAAACTATGTTCAAATTCCACCTTTTTGGGTATTCAGGTACCCTTTCAGGTTGGATCGCCTTGGGGGACCAAGTCAAAAAGTCAAAAATTTGTTTTTTTGAAAAATGTCCTTCCCACACTTTTGTTGGCCGTTTCTATTGTTTAAACGACCTGAAAAGTACTAAGACTTTGAAAAAACGCACTTTGGGCACCCAAATAGTGTACTTTAGCCTAAAGAAGAGTGTAAAATCCATACCAGATCAAATAACATTGAATTTTTTAAAATCATTTAATTTGAAGCAAAGTTCCATCAGGTATATTTTTTTCCTGCAGTGGTCGGTCTTCTTGCAAAATATGTTCAGTGCCGTTATTGTGATAAACAAGTTTACCATTAAAAGATTTCTTCTGTGATGGCCAAATGTATTACGAAGTTTTTCTCTAATCTGTGCCGGTGTTAACTGGGGAGATTTGATGAAAGCACAAGTATCTCGATTTTTTAACACTACAAAAACAATATTGGTAACTGTTACAGCTACCTTGCCATGATTTTGAGGGATGTTATAATCAGGGTTGTTTGCAATGTCTGTGTAATGTTCGTTGTCATTGAAAGTTTGTCTGAAAATTTTTTATTAACAGAGTTGGCAGTGTCACACAATCCCACGTTTAACCACCATTTAATTTTTGTACACGGTTGACAGGGCCATTTCTCAAAACATCTCCATCCACCCGCCCCCACCTTTTTTAGTGCACCAATAATCTTTCATTTCCATCAATGAAAATTTCAAAAAAAAATAAATTCAGACAACAGGATGTGCCAAGGCAAAATTTTTTGGAGGTGGGCGCGAATGCATAGAGCCAAACTTTTCATTCACGACTTAACTTTTATTAGATTCCAATACCAGTACGCAAACTTATCCGCTAAGCCCATACATTTGAGACAGGGGGGGGCGGTTTGAAGCTTAAAATTCAGTGTTCAACTAACAGCTATCATGTTTACCGTATTTCCTCTAATAAGCGCCCCGGGGCGCTTATTTCTCAACCCCTGAAAATCGGGAAATTTGGAATATCATTTCGAGATTTTCGGGTGCTCAATCAAATATAAAAAGTGGAATCGGTAGAGCTCGTGGGAGTTAAGAAAACGTATCAAACAGCTTTGCAAAATATTGCTTCTACACTGAGATCCAGACCCTCAAAGTCGAGGGGGGGGGGCGCTTATTAGAGCGGGGGCGCTTATTAGAGGAAATACGGTATATGACATCAGCAAAAATATGGAAGAAATTACCGTTTAGACGTAGAACAAAATGATGGCAATTCGAATGAGGCGATTCTAAATAAAACTTTTCAGCAATACGCGTTTTTATGGTTTCTATGCTAGCAGTGTCATCAACATCAATTGTAAAATTATAAATGTTGTCAAGAGAAAGACGCAACGTCTCAGTGAAGACACTGAAAAAATTTCATTATACAAAGGCCGATTGCAACTACTGTTTCTTTTAGACAAATTTTTTGTGATGAATTTCTTTGTCGCAGTAGTTTTGGCATGAATTTATCGTTTTCCCGCTGGTTTTATTAACACGGAGAAGGCCCTGCGTACTGAACTATGCTTTTTGTGTAGTATTTCCAGTGTTTTGCTGAGGACACTTTTTGGACCTGTGAGTGAGAATGAAACTTGTCCTCACAGACTGTGAGTGAGAGTGAGAATAAAAAAGAAGTTTTTTTCTCACTCTCACTGAATCTCACTAACAGTGAGAAACTAACTGGAAATGAAAATCTCAGTAAGAATTAAGCCGAATCGAAGCTTTGGTTCTATTCTATAATCGGTGCCATAAATTACCTCGTCCCCTGTTGTTTTTTAGAATGACTGATTTTTGAGGGTGAAAACGGCTTTTTGACGTGTGTCTGAGAGTGAGAATAGAAAAAAAAACCCTGTGAGTCAGAGTGAGTAAGATTCTCAGTGAGATTCTCACTGCAAGTGAGCTCAGCAAAACACTGAGTATGTTAAGGTGAATATAACGCCAAAAATTCTCAAAGAAGAGGGGTATGAACGAGTAAAATAACTTCTTAATTTTTATTACGAATTTTTTCAAATCCTTTATTGGAAATGGAATAACTGTTCAGCGTAAGCACTACTTGTGAAACTTCTTTTAAAATATTATTCAATTCAAAATTCCGTTCAAGCAAAAGCACTTGATTTCTTAAAAATCGAAATTCAATATTTGAATATGTTTTGTCTTGAACAGAATTTGAAATTTGTCATTGAAGTTGATACAGTTAAAGCTCTCTATAACGACGAACTTTATAACGATTCGGTAAAAAGAAATATTTGGTCCTGAGCTAAGTCATTCAAGTCAAAACGGCGCTCTTCATAACGACGATCTCTATAACGATTCGGTTAGCCGGTCCTTGAGAGTCGTTATAGAGAGCGTAGACCGTACTTAAAAGCAGACACTGAGCGGTAATCTGGTGTCCGAATTGAGGATTCGCTAGAAGATGAAAAGTTTTGTAGAAGTCCGTAATGAAACTTCAGAATCTGTTTTTTTTGTTCGAATCCCTCCTATCTCCAAACTTTTGGAGCACTCGAACCTGAGCCCCCCACTCACTTGAACTGAGCCCCCCCCCAGTCAAATCAGCTTGGGGGACCAAGGCAATTTTTTTTGAAAAATTTTTATACCATTAATTTTTTTGTATAAATATGATTTTAAAAGGTTTTTTATTCCGTTATGATGAAAAATAATGGTTTCAAAAAAAATTGCCTTGTTCCCCCAAGCTGATTTGACTGAAGGGGGGGGGGGTGTGGGGTGCTCTGGTTCAATTGAGTGGAGGGGGGGGCTCAGGTTTAATTAAGCCAATTTTTTTTTCAAAAATTGTGTTCACCGCGAAATATTACGCAAAACACATGGTTCAGTACATTTTGTTCAATTAGCTCTGAAAAGTTTTCTGTTATTCGGAAAAGTTGTTATATCACCAGTGTTGTAAGTGGCCTCGGCCTTGGCACCGGCAGCTCACGGCACCTGCGCCGAAAATTTTTCTGTATGTGCCTTGAGCCAGTGCCGAAATTTTCATAGTCCGTGCCGTGTGCTGGTGTATATTTCAATGTAAATAAATTTACCGCCTTTTACGCTATGATCTGGTAAAAAAAATATTTACGGTCTACTCTAGATACACCGGCGACCCTGGAGATTATCTCAATTATTATTATGCTCAAAAATATTCGAAAAGTTCAGCGGGAGTTCAAAAACAATGCAAAAAATGTAATTTCCAGTTTATCCGGAATAATTAGATTGGACTCGAACCGTGGTTTTGGGGCCAGATAATCGAAATACCGGTTTATCGAAAGAAGGTTTTGTGGATTTTTTAGCTGTGCCGGTTAACCAAGAGTGCCGTTTTTTAAAAAGGTTGACTATAGTACATTTGCAACAAAGTGGCTCAAAGTAATAATCTGAATTAAACTACTTGCCCTTGAATGTAAAAATTGAGGCCATGAAAACCGTCAAATGTTGAAAATACATGTTTGGTTAAAGTAAAAGTATTTAGAAATATTTTTGAACAAAAGTCAGACCAAAAATTAATAAAAGCAGGACTTTTTATTTTGAAAAGAACATTTGAAAAAGATCTCGAAAATAGTCTTATAAACCCGAACTGTGCACACGCGCACAAGAAAGATGATAAGCATGCATGTGGTGCTTTTTAACTAGCATGCGTTGTTAGAGACTGTATCGAAAGAAAAAGGGTAAAATTTCGCGGGTCGCTAAAAAATGCTAACCACATCAACCGATTATATTCTCGCACACTGTCGAACATCAAAGTGTTGCGTCTTCAGCAAGAAAAAAAACCATTTGAATTTGAAATAAATGCAAAAACAAATTGCATCTTAGTACCCTTCTTATCTGCGTATGTCCCCTTTTTTTGTTTGAATGCTCAGAAAAAAATGAGTTTTTGTAAAATATTTAGTAAATAAACAAATTCTATATTCTAGCCTAATTTTGCTCACATTCGACCCCTCTTCTCTCTCACTCGATCTGTTGGGACGCTTCATTCCCGACAAAAGGCTGGTGGGTGCACTTTAAGGAATCCTGTATATTTTTTTGGATGTATATACTTTCGACACATATAGAGCCTAATTTTCTTCAGTGATCTTCATCTATTCTAGGATGCTTACAGTGAATTATTTCACAGTTAGTTCTGAAGCAGGACTCTCAAAGCATCATTCAGCCATGAAGTTGAGAGAAAATCAGTGATTTCAATAATGCCGAAAAGCTGTACTACAGTTGCAAAAACCGTAGTACAGTTTCAAACTGTACTACATTTGAAAAACTGTACTACAGTTTCAAAACTGTAGTATTTTAACTGTAGTATGTTTCAAAACTGTAGTACTGTTTTCAAAACTGTACTACTGATTTGAAACAATTGTCAAAAACAAAATTTTGAAAACAGTAGTACAGTTTTGCAACTGCACTACAGTTGTTCAACTGTGGTACAGTTTTTCGGCATATTGACATCACTGATTTTTCTCAACTTCATTGCTGAATGATTCTTTAGAGTCCTGCTTCAGAACTAACTGTAAAATAATTTACTGTAAGCATCCTAAATCAGTTAACAGTCAAAAGTGTAAGAAAGCAACTATTCCATTGTCAACTTATTTACTTATCAACTCGATTTCACATTGCAACTGAAAATAGCAAGCAGAGAAGGTTGTTGCAAAATTGAAAAATAATTCAAAAAAATTAGTGGGAGTCAAAAAACCATGCAAAATACAGTCAAACCTCGATAAAACGACACCCCGATAAACCGGCCTCCCAAGGTCGGTCCCTAGGGGTGCCGGCTTATCGAGGTTCGACTGTATGCAATTGCATTGGGACCGTGCTTAGGGTGCCGATTATGTGCCCCCCCGTCAGATTTTTTCCCTTATTGGTGCCCTACCCCGTCAGATTTTTCCAAAAATGGTTGACATTGTTCAAAATTGCCACAGTTTTGGCATTAGCTTTTTATTCTGAAGCCGGCTTTCAACTGGTGAATCACCTATTTTGCCTTCACATTTACTTTTTTTGGTTTTGTTTCTTATAAAAATTGTAAAATTTCACATTCTTCTGCTATTATATCTACTAAATGCTATTAAATACTCTTTATTTTTCTTTTATCTTCATAAGCAATTTTTTCCATCCATTGTCCGATTACTGGAGATTCTGCACGTTCTCCCAGTGTCTGAATCGTCAGCTGAATGTTCAATCTCGGCACTTTCTAGAATACTGACAGAAAAGAGGGCTTCAATGACGACTGAGCGTTTATCAGCACTTGGCGATATTTCAATGAACTTCGAAGAAGCTGGAAGATTAAAATACGCAAAACTTTTAACTATTTTCAATGAATCATCTCGAAAAATCATTTTTGGATAATCGTATGAAATGTATTTTATATTATTTACAATAATGAATGTCTCAGCATTTTTTGATTTTCTATGTGAAACGATGTAAATAAAATAGCATTAAAATTTAGAAACGATGTGGGCAAATAGCCTCGAAAATTTGAAAAACGGTGTATGTAGAATGGCCTCGAAAATTAAAAAAACGGTATAGGTAAAATGGCCCTGAAAATTTGAAAAAAAGGTGTAGGTAAAATGGCCTCGAAAGTTTGAAAAACGGTGTAGGTAAAATGGCCTAAAAAATTTTGGTGCCCCCCCCTCCTCAGAAATTTCTGGCTACGCCCCTGCTCACGGGAGTGTCAAAAAACCATTTTTATGCAATAATTTTGCTATAAAACAACCAGCAAAGTAGTTTTAAAAGGGACAAAAAGCTATATTGGGAGGGGAGGGGAAGGGAATAACACAGGGACTTTTTTCTTAGCCTGCTTCACCATATTTTTCAACTCACGCTGTAGCAAAAAGAGTCTCTACAGAAATAGACTCTCAAGCGCCCTGCGCGCCTCTTCGGGGTGAGAGGTTGCAATGAAATAGTACCCGAAACGCATTTTATGCAATTTTACAGAATGTAAGATTGTCAAGACATGGTCTTTTGAATCAGAAAAAATGAAAAAAAACCCGAATTAGTATCATTTTTTCAAAAGGCCGTGCTCAACACTCGGATTCACTCAACGCTCCAGAAATCTTCGGAAATAAAATAAAAAGCCCTGTAGACTGTTTAGAGACCATAGCTTGTTTCCTACGAAGTAATAATCTGAATCGAACTACTTGCCCTTGAATGTACAAAATTGAGGCCATGAAAACCGTCAAATGTTGAAAATACATTGTTTGGTTAAAGTAGAAGTATGTAGAAATTTTTTTGAACAAAAATCAGACAGAAAATTAATAAAAGCAGGTCTTTTAATTTTGAAAATGAACACTCACTAAAGATCTCGAAAATAGTCTTATAAACACGAACTGTGCAAAGCAAGCTTTGAACAAGCATGCATGTGGTGCATTTTTAACTAGCATGCTTTGTTATAGACTGTACCGAAAGAAAAAGGGTAAAAATTTGGGGACTCAAATGCTAACCACACCAACCGATCTATATTCTGCCACACCCTCAAAAATCAAAAGGCTGGCGTGTGCACTTTGAAGGCTTATGCCCGTCGCCGGCAATGAGAATTCCACACGTTTGACACCCTTTTTATGGCAAAATGAATTATCGAAAAAAGCAAGAGCGACACAGAGAAAATACCGAAGGGAACTGGGAAGAAATGCGACTTTACCAAGCAAGAACAGAATCGAAGAACGGCGCGAAAAGATGCAGGTAGGCGATCTGAAGAACAAGAAATGAGTTGGGACAAAAGTTTTTTTCGAGTTTTTTCTCTCACTTTTGCTGTTTTTTAGTGGCTGTAACTAATTTACCCCGCCAAATTACTGATTTACCCCGCCAAATTATTTTTTTACCCCGCCAAATTGAATTTTGAGCAAAATACTCGTTTACCCGCCAAATTACTGATTTACCCCGCCAAATTTGAATTTTCGCTGAAATACTGCAGTAAATTTTGCGGGAATTCAGATTTTACAGTCAAAAATGACTTGGATCGCTCAAAATCCCACCCCCGAGTGGCCAGAAGCCCCTGAAAGTTGGTTTTTTGGGGGTTTACTAAAGGGGGGGGTAAACTTTTTGCGAAAAATCGATTGAGCGGATCAGATTTCGGGTCCGATGGGCTCAATCGCTCAGGATTCCACCCTTAACCATTTTCAACCATCTTAAACCAACCTAAGCACTGATTTAGGGTAGTTAGGGTAGGGATGATTTAGGGTAGGGATGGTTTAGGGTGGTTTAAGATGGTTGAGAACGGTTAAGGGTGGAATTCTGAGCGATTGAGCCCATCGGACCCGAAATCTGATCGGCTCAATCGATTTTTCGCAAAAAGTTTACCCCCTTTAGTAAACCCCCAAAAACCAACTTTCAGGGGCTTCTGGCCACTCGGGGGTGGGATTTTGAGCGATCCAAGTCATTTTTGACTGTAAAATCTGAATTCCCGCAAAATTTACTGCAGTATTTCACCGAAAATTCAAATTTGGCGGGGTAAATTCAAATTTGGCGGGGTAAATCAGTAATTTGGCGGGGTAAACGAGTATTTTGCTCAAAATTCAAATTTGGCGGGGTAAAAAAATAATTTGGCGGGGTAAATCAGTAATTTGGCGGGGTAAAACAATTTGAGCCTTTTTTAGTTTATCTTTCACCCTGTTATATGTTTCAAAATAAGTGTCATTCTTGTGCCTAAGACCTGCTCTTTCTACAAAAAGATCGGGAAGGCAGAAGTACACTGTTTGGGGAAGCCCAAAATGCGTATTTTCCAGGTCTAAGTATTTTTAGTAGAGACAGAACAAGAGAAGATCTTGGCCAAGATTTTGTCTTGTCTTGCCCTAAATTTGACTGAAAATCTTGTCTTGGGAACTTGCCTGATCATTTCTAGAAATCTTGGTCTCGGTCTTGGTTTTATGGTCAATCTTGTATGCAAAATTTACAAAACACCCGACAACCCATTTTATGATTTTTAGGGCCCATAGCATGCCTGAATTCTGTTTTTGGGTTTCATACAAGATTAAAAAATGGCGGGACAGGACAATTCCGTCCCGCCCGCCGTCCTGATATCCCGCCAATGTGCTGTCTCGGTGTCCCGTCTGGAAAAGAAATATTCGAATTTCGCTCCGTGTCGTCCTAAAAATGTCAAACTTGCATCTCTAATAATACACACGTCAAACAATACAAAAAGCACAAGATCAAGAGCAGGGAAACATATCGCGTAAAAATTATAAAACACTAGTCACAAGTTTTGCTATGAAAATTGTCACCTATTAAAAACTGTCAAAATTGTCTATACAATCAACTGTCGATTTAAGGAACCCTCGATTTAGCGAAACTCTTAATTTAAGGAACTTTTTTCAACGCCTATTCTGCTAGTGATTAAATAAAATGACTAAAATTTGCTCTACATTTAAAGGGGGGCGAAGAACACTAGGGGAGAGGGGGGTTCAGAAATGGATTTACCAGACTAAGAAAAAACTCATTAACGGGTTGCAAAAATCTTATATATAAAATTATTTAAGTGATTTAATGAAGGGTTTCACTAAATATTGTCGAAAAATGCAGTGAAACCTATCATAAAATCACAGAAATAATTATATATAAAATCTTTTTGCAACCCCGTCAATGGGTTTTTCATTAGGTTGGTAAACCCATTTCTGAACCCCCCCCTCTTTAACAAAGCTCTCGGTTTAACGAACATTTTTGCCGGTCCCAAGGGTTCTTTAAATCGAGAGTTGCCTGTATAGATCTTGGTTTTTGGCCAAGATCTTGGCCGAGATCTTGATTGGCCGTTTCAAAAATCTTGCTCTTGGTCTTGGTCAACATTTCAGCTTAAAATCTTGTCTTGGAATCTTGCTTAGTCCCCACTTTCTGTCTCTAATTTTTAGGCCCTGAAAATGATAGAATAGGCAAAAAGAAAAACATTTTTTAAATAATTTTTTTCGTTCGCCTTGGTCCCCCTGTGATTTTGGTCAATTTTTGTCATGGTTCCCCTGTGGTTTTTAGTCATTTTTTGCCTTGATCCCCCTATGGTTTTGGTCATTTTTTGGTATTTCATTCTGTTTCGGTCTGTGGAACTGGGCAAAAAGAACTTCTTTTGCATCAGTCTACCCAAACAGTGTGCTTTAGCTGGCGGTAATTCAAAAAGTTATGGCGAAAATTCATGGTTCCGTTTATAAAAATCACCCTGTACATTTTTTGAGAATGTATTTTATTTCGCAGAGCTACTTTTATGATCTTCCCTGCCAATGTCCTTTCCCATCAATTTGTTTGATCTCTTTCTTTTTGCTTTTCCGTCCAAAAACAGAAGCACGAGAAGGAAGTAAAGACCATTGCACTTTTAAGTGAAATGAACGTGCAAACAATTATTCATTACCTTCAATTATTTACTTCCTTTCTATTTAATCGGGTCAAAAAATTCTATTTATAGAATAATTTATCATAAAATTACGCAAAAGTAAAACAAAAACTTGATAAAGCTTCAATAGATAAGTCCATAAGAAAAACACAAAGAATGTTTATTTTAGGAGGTTTTTAACAAATTGAATAGAATTGTTGAGATCAAAAAGTTTGTCAAGTGTCTTCACCTAAAATCAATCGGGTTGTTCAATAAGCTCGCTTATTTTCAACTTTTTTGGCCGAATTTTTCAAATTGTGATTGGTTTACTTATGAGAAACTCATAATTGGCAAAATTTTATGGTCTAGTCCGAAATATAGCAAGGATTCCGATTTTACCGGTCGTTTTTTAAAAATAATTTTGTCATGAAAACCCGTAACGCTCGATATAACGAGCCCCTATTTTCAAAAAAGAGGTTCGTTATATCGAGCGTTGCGGATCTTCATGACAAAATTATTTTAATTAAAAAAAAAGTGACCGGTAAAATCGGCATCCTTGCGATATTTCGGACCAGACTGAAAACAGGGAACGAACTTGGGGGGGTGTTCGTTGTATCGAGCGTCGACTGTACTAGGTCAATTCCAAAAGGAATTATTTAAAAAAAATCAGTCGAGTACCCTGCGCGGAATAAGTAAAAAACACTCCCTTCATTTAATATGATCGGTCACCTAGTGATGAAGCGGCGGCGCACTGTGAAAGTTGGTCGTCGGTTCGATTCCACTCTAAATATCGTTTTTTCTAGGCTTTTCCAAAATTGTGTCAGATTGATTCTTGTTCAAATTTAGCTGGTACCCGCCTTTCAAATAATGCCATCGGCGGCGAGCATGCCCCTTTAAATTTGTTTTTGTGACAATTGATTTATATTTTTTTCTAAGTCCAATAAGCATTTTCGAAGCTCTATCGAATGGTATAAGGTTTTTCCATGTCACATGGACACTGCCAAATTTTCCCATGTCGGCATTTTTCTTGCTGTCTGCCGACAATATTGAAATTTTACACACACGAAACAACCATGGCCAACATTTTTCGTATATGTTTTGAAATGACGTGGAAAATACAGCTTGGATGGTATCTTTGTGAGCATAAAAATAATTTAAATTTATTGTTAAATTTATTTTTTTTACTCAAATTAATTAACAAAAGTCCTAAAGACAATCACATCATTTTATCCGTTTGTGGTATCTGTGGTGACACACGAGTATCCATCAACCACACAGTCCGCCAGCGTTGAAGTTGTACACAGTCCGGGCTGGAAGGGGTTTGGAAACCGTTGGCCAAAGTCCAAAGACCGGCGGTGTTGCAAGCAATAGAGTATACTTGTGCATTTCCAAAATCTGTTGCAGTTGGAACGCTTGCAAGGTGTACATGTATCTCTGCCTGTAAAATAGCATTAATACCTCCATATAGTATTGGGCCAGCTTTGCCCATACTTGCAAGTTTTGAAAAATAGGGCGCCAGCGCCAGGCTTTCCAAAATTCCGACGCCGGGCCGGGTTGAAATGAGAGCGCCCCAGCCAGGTTTTACGAAATGTCGGTGCTGACACCGCAAGCAGCGGGACGCAACGAACTCGCCAACGAAAAACTCGCCAGCGCAAAAAGACTCGCCAACGCCATAACTTGCCAACGCGAAAAATTGCCAACGCAAAAGACTCGCCAACGTCAAATCTCGCCAACGGCGTATCTCGCCAACGGCAAATCTCGCCAACGGCGAAACTCGCCAATGGCAAAACTCGCCAACAAAAAACTCGCCAACGGAAAACTCGCCAACGGTGAAACTCGCCAACGAAAAACTCGCCAATTGTGGAACCCACAAATATACATTTTAAATATTTTTTCAGGAATTTTAAATTTTTTTATTTTGCAAAAGGATATATATATTTATTTCGAGAATAGGTGTGTCATGTGAAAATACAATAACAACTACTTTAATTACTAAAGCGCTTAAAATTAACTAGAGCTGACGATTTGCCTTTTTGCGATGTTGCGATGCGATGTATTTGGACCTCCCTGGCTTGCGATGCGATATGCGATGTTTTGAAAAATTTGCGTGCGATGTTGCGATGCGATGTTTTTAGCCCAAATTTGCTGCGTGCGATGCGATGTTGCGATGCGATACATAGCATCGCAACATTGTTGGGACTAAATAAAATTTGAAAAAGCAAGGCGAGGTCATTTCAAATTTGCGATGCGATGTGCGATGTTTTTTGAAAGTTTGCGTGCGATGTTGCGATGCGATGTTTTTAGCCCAAATTTGCTGCGTGCGATGCGATGTTGCGATGCGATACATCGCATCGTCGTCAGCACTAAAATTAACTACTATCATTAAAGGTATACCATTAAAGGGAGCGAGGACTTTTTATACGCATCGTCTAGGCCACAGGTTCGACTATCACTGGCTGCATGTCTTATTTTTCATCTCCTTCTTTTTTTATTTATAAGTTTTGTGTCTGAATTATCCTCACACTCTTGGATGTCCAACGGAATTATCAGCGCAAGGTTACACACCTAGCGGAGATTATTTATGGTCTAAGATAGGCTAAATACCTGAAAATCGATCGTTTTCGGGGCTTTCTTTGGCTGGGTTGATTAATATTTGCTGAATTTTCCTACAAGTCACACATTTCATATGCTTAAATGTAACCAAGATTTTAGGCTTTCGTTTGAGTTATCATGAAGAAAAAGATAATATTAAATTACAGCTCAAATTCAAGAGACATTCAACAATACCAATTCCAACCTACACAATTCTGTCAATCACATGAAATCACAAAATTAGGGCATTTTCTGACAGTAAAGAAGTGCTGAAAATATTTGCAATCCATTCGCAATACAATGATCGATAGTTTCTGGGCCAATAAAAAGATAGCTAAAATAAATAGATCATACCCTAAGGGAGATTTGAACCCAAAGTTCCTTACAGAAGTGCAATTCACCTCTACTTTCGAGACCGAGCCAGAAGCTCAGAATACAAAATTTTAGCCAGGGGGGAACCCACGGGATGCACCCAGCAAACGGCTTGATCAGCATTGAGTACCTATAATTTCGCCTGCACCACAAGTGGCTGGGTCTGTATGTGCCTCAACGCTTAGAGAATTAATACTCTTTGGTTCTTATTGGCTCTCAAATGAGTGGCCCTGTTTTGTCCCTTTCCTTCCCAATTCAGCCTTTTTCCCCTTGAAAACACTTTTCCGGTCCTTGCATGGCAAAATTATTGCATGAAAATGGTTTTTGAGCAGTCATGAAAAAGTAATTTTTGGGGTCATTGGGTGGTTGTGATGCGTTGGCGAGTTTAGCGTTGGCGAGTTTTTGGTTGGCGAGTTTTTGGTTGGCGAGTTTTCGGTTGGCGAGATTGGCCGTTGGCGAGTTTTGCGTTGGCGAGTTTTGCTGTTGGTCAGTTTTTGCTGTTGGCGAGTTTTCGGTTGGCGAGTTTTGCCGTTGGCGAGATTCGCCGTTGGCGAGATTCGACGTTGGCGAGATTCGACGTTGGCGAGTTTTGGCGTTGGCGACTTTTTTGGCGTTGGCGAGTTATGGCGTTGGCGAGTCTTTTGCGTTGGCGAGTTCTGGCGTTGGCGAGACGGTTGCGTCCCCAAGCAGCACCTGGCATTTTTAAATTTTAGCGCCAGGGTGAGACAGCTTGGGTGGTCGGCGCCCGGCTATTTTGAAACTTCGGAACCGGGCGCCAGGCTATAACAAGGGCACGGGCTCCAGCGCCGATATTTTTGTCTGTCAATTGAGTCTTTATAATGAAAAAAAGTATATGTTCATCTCGAAAATACTTAATTTAAAGAAATTCAAGAAATATTTTTAGAAAAATAGGGAATTTTAAGAAAATTTTAATACATTTTTTCAAAAATTAAAAAACAGCGCTGCTAGAAATTTTGTGACAAAGTACGAAAATCTCGGGCGCTGACGCCACCGCCAGCTGCACAAACCCAAGGTGGATATCCACCTGGCCAGTTGGATATCCAGCTGAACTTAGGAGCAGCTATGAACCCGAAAACCTAGTTTTGCCGTAAATTAATATTTTAGAATTTTTTTGGCTAAAAATTATATTAAAATAGCTTTCAGTGAGAAGGTACTACTTTCAGTATCGTCTACTCTCGAAATAGTGAGTCACCGGGGACGCCAAAAGACTATACAGTCAAACCCATAAAAGAACACCCCCAAAGTTCGTTCCCGCCAAGGGTCTGACACTTTATTCACCCCGATTCCTGAACATTTTTGCTAGTCCTGTTTTGACAGTCTGGTCGCAAACATCGAGAGAATTACGATTTTGCCGATAATTTTTCAGAATTGCTAAAAATTTTCATCTAAAAAAGCAAAATCTCGATAAACCGACACCCTATCTTCAAAAAAATGTCGGTTTATCGAAATTTTGCTTTTTTAGAAGAAAATTTTTTATAATTCTGAAAAATGATCGGCAAAATTGGAGTCCTCACGATATTTGTAACCAGACTCTCAAAACAGGACTAGCAAAAATGTTCAGGAATCAGGGTAAAAAAGTGTCGGACCCTAGGCGGGAACGAACTTTTGGGGTGTTCTTTTATGGGTTTGATTGTATCGCTCAAGAGCTACAAAACCCATATTACAGAATAATTTTTGAAAATCTAAGTGTTGAGATATGGCCTTTTGGAAAAAAATAAATTTCTTGAAAAATGACCAAAATCCAAAAAACTGGCAAAACATTCATTCTGGTCATTTTTTCAAGAAATAGATTTTTTCCAAAAGTCACTATCTCAACGCTCAGATTTTCAAAATTATTCTGTAATATGGGTTTTGTAGCTCTTGAGCTGCGCTACAACATGGTAATGAAATTTGCAGTGACGCTTAAAATTCAATAAACATTTGACCAGTTAAAGTGATGAAAACGCTGGTAAATTTCTTAAAATGACCAGACAAGTGTTTGGAGCCAAATGGTGACTTATCCAAAATAGTCAGGCTAAAAGCTATATGCCATTTGGAAGAGGAGATTCAGGGCTACAAACCTATTTTTTGGATTTTGTTATAAGAGTAATTTTTGTTTTGCAAAATGGGTTAAAAATCTCCCAAGGACTTTTGGCACACCAGTTATATATTAAAATTGGATAGGCGCCTATTTTCCATAGCGGTTATTATCCTGATCAAAATTTTGAAATTAACATGCAACAACAGGAGTCTTAGTGCCGGCCCCCTTCGAAAGAGTATTTTTATTCTAAGCCTCCGAAAATTTTTCATTTTTCGCCTTTTTCACACCTTTCGCACCGACAATACCAAGAATATATAACAGTTTCGCGGCCAAAGACCATCATAAAGCTCATTGCAATGGATTGGAGGGAAAAAGGATCAAGTGAACCAAAAAAGCAAGCTTAGAGAAAAATACTTTTTGGAGGGGCAAGCACTTGGGCTTTTACGACTTGCAACATTTGCCAAATGATTACCGCTGTGCCGGTTGGACAAGTTGTCGTTAAGGTTGAGCATCCGGCCGCATCGGTGCCAGCCGTTGTTGTTGGCCTGGCCACACTCAATGCCGTCGGAGCACCATTTTGACCATTGAAGCCGCTCGCGATTGCATCCGCTAGTGTGAGCGTGGTGAGCTGCCCTTCTGTGCAGGCGGTGCATGTTCCCCCTGAATAAAAAAGAGTACTTAGGCAGCGGGTGAGATTTTTACAGCAGCTGCCGGCGCAGCAGCTGGCGCAGCAGCTGGCGCAGCTGCCTGTGCAGCAGCCGGCGCAGCCGCGGCTGTGCCCAATGCAGGAGTAGCTGATGGTGTTGGATGACAGCTTTCGCCTCGTTCTGGCAGAACCAACAAGCATATTAGGACGATGGTGGTGATAAACAGCCGTTGTAAGTAATACATTTTGTTGACCCGGAATTTTTAACTGTTACAACGGTTGACAAGGGGATTTAAGGACCTGCTGAGCACTAATATTACAAAATCGGACCTCCAAACTAAAATGAAATGCCCTCAAAAAGCGCAATTTTCTCGACGATTCCTTGAGGTCAGGCATGCTATGTTCTTCAGGCTGTTAAGCAGCGAATCTTTCTGACAGATTCGTGTTCAGCATGGTTGATTTACTTCAAAAACTGTTCTTTGATTGAAAAAGTCAGCGTCAATTTTTGAATTCCGTTCTAGACAAAAATGACAAAATTGAAAAAAATTCGAAATTTTTTATTTGAATCTCTTTTGTTTCGAACGGAGTTCGAATTTTGACAGTGACTTCTCAATTCAAAGAGCAGTTTGGCGAGTGAATCGGGTATGCTGAACACGAATCCGGTGTCAGAATGCTAAGTTTACAAGTGTCTTACGTCAAACTGATTTTTAGGACATTTTTTAGGTTCTCTTTTACTTTTGCTGGACACGTCGAAGGCTCATTTTATATGACTTTAAGACCCATCAAGTTGCTTTTTCATGTTGATTCTATATCTGCAGTCTGTTTTAAGTTGCATGACTCCTAAAATTTTCTATACTTATCGAAAAATCGTAAAATTTTCAAAATGACCTAGTTGGATATTTTCGATTTTTGCTATCATAAATTTTTCGTTTGTGACAAACGAAAAACTATTAGAAAGTTCAGACAAAGACATTTCATGACTTTAAAAAAATTCACTGCTTACGAGCCTAAAAAAATCATACCTGACATCAAAGAGTTGTCGTGGAGATTTGGCTTTTTGAGGGCATCTTACTCTAGTTTGGAGGTTTGATTTTGTGATATTAGTGCTTAGCAGGTCCTAAAAACCCGTGCCACCCTTTGTGACAGTCGGGAATCCCCGTGTTAATATAATATTTCACTGAAAATGATAAAAGTTTTACCGAAGGCAAAAAGTGTCAGAGTCCATTGTTCCAACCACACTTTTATACCAACCCTTAGGCTGTCAAATGTATGTTAATCTTTACATGTAGTTTTTTTTTGTTTTTGCGCAGAACAGTCGGTGAGTTGGTAAGCTGAAAGAGAATGTCTCTTGAAACTTACTTTTTCTTCACGCAAGTGCGGGGCCTTGAAATGCTACATAACTTGTTTTTGCAGCCACCCAGAAGCATAAATCGCAGCCATATCCGTTTTTCTTCTGCGCTCAACTCTTGCCTCCCGCAAATAAATAGTAGCAATTTATTTAGATGGATTGAAGCAGGAACAAATACGTGGAACCGAGTGCCATAGTTTTTTATCACCGCCAAACCAGTTCTCTCCTCCCCCAATCTGCATTGTTGAACTGAAGCTAAAAGGCTAGGATATTCTTGCAGAAGTTTCAGTTAATAAATATTATCAGTGCCGTTTAAGCTTCAGGCCATTTTCGCTTTAAGCCAGCGTTTAACACCCCAATGGTCGTGCGTAACAAATAGAACTATAGACGCCAAATTTTACGCTGAACACGGTGGCTAAAAATTTTTTTGGTGATAGGTGGGTTTCCAACGGGTAAAACAGCCTGAAGTTGTATTATCTAGTTCTTCATTTCTCTTCACCTGTCGGCAGATCATTCATTCTAACACCGGATCCGTGCTCAGGATGGTCGATTTACTTGTGAAACTGGTTTTAAAATATTAAAGTCACTGTCAAATTTCGAATTCCGCTCAAGACAAAAAGCGTTCAAATAGTGAACTTCGAGTTTTTTTTTGAAAATCAAATACACTTTGTCATGAGCGGAATTAAAAATTTGACAAAGGTATTGTTATTAGGTTAGTCCATATATTCGCGGTTGCTTATACACGTAAGCTCCATAAAATGAGTAGAAATGTTTTCATAGGTTTCTAAACTAAAATTCAGAAAACCCATCAAAAAAGTTTCTTATGATTTAACAAATAAAATTTTAATCCTGCTCTCGAGCCTGTTTTACCCGTGGAAACCAACCTATTTCCAGATTTTTCTCAGCCGCAATGTTCATCGTGAAATTCTGCGCCTGTAGTTCTATTTGTGATACACGAACGTTGCGGTGTAAGGTCATTTTTATTATTTCCACGGCCATGAGCATTTAAAAAGTGTCTAAAACAAGTATTTTGGTTATTTTTTACTGGATCAAGACCAATTCAATAGTCATACATGATTTCAAAATTACACTTTCATTTTTCTCAAAATGAGTTTTCGGCTAAAGTGAACCTGAGCTACTAACATCCGCATCGATATCAATGTCTTTTGTCTACAAAATTTTTATTTTCGAGTTGTATGCATTTAGTGCTCAAAAATACCGCTAGAATTTAGCCAACATTTTGGTGGTGAAAATCTATAAAGTTATACAGTCAACCCTCGATTTAACGCCACCCCCTCAAGTTCATTCCCACCTACGGTCCGACACTTTTTTTAGCCTAATTTTTTAGACTGTTTGCCAATTGTCTTCGTTCAGTCTTGTCGCAAATATCGCAAGAATTCTAATTTTGCCGATTGTTTTTGTAAATAAAAAAAGTTTTGCCAAAAAGACCCGCGGGTATTCGATTCGACGTCACCCTTTCTCAAAATAGGGTGACGTTGAATCAAGTACCCGCGGGTCTTTTTGGCAAAACTTTTTTATTTACAAAAACGATCGGCAAAATAAAAATTCTTGCGATATTTGCGATTAGGCCAGTGTGGTAAATCCACCGGTGGATCCACCGGTGTGGTGTGATTTTTTGGGTAGCCACTGGTGGCGTTGGGTGGCAAACACGCCGCTGGCAGTGGCGGTGGGTGGTACACACACCGGTGGCGTTTTGGCAAGTAAATATTAAAGATTTCTTTGAAAATTTTTAGAAGAATTTAACATTCTGCTTTAAAAAACTTTGCTTTTGAAAATTTTCTTTTTTTTAAACTTTGATAACACTCAAAAGCGTGTTTGTACCATTGTACCAAAAGGCTGTTTGAATCTTGTTTAAGATTTCACGCTGAACAAGATAGGACAAAATTTTTTTTGAAAAAGTGCTCTGACCATAGAATTTTCAGGGATCGATTGTATGAAATCGAACAGTTTCGGGTTGTTTAGTTTTTTGATACAAGAACAATTTTGCGCAGCTGAAACACGTATTCGGTGCAGAATTCAATTATTTTTCAAATAAACAAGGTTACTCGGCTCAGTGACCATACAACATTCAAAATACTAGCAATTTTCAAAAAGAAATTTGAAATAAAAAATTTATTTCCTGTTTATAAAGATCGAAAAATTGTTAATAACACGTTTTATATGTAACGAAAAGCCAAGAAAGTGCACACAATTTTGATGCTAAAACAAGACAGCAAGTTCTAATAGAGAGCGGTATGAAAATGAAAAAAATTCTCAGTCCCTCGGCCCCTGTGGTCCAAGTTTTTACAATTTTTTTGCGCCTTTTCCGTCGTTTCCGCTAGTGGTGTATTTTGGTGGCAGACACCTTCACCGGTGGACACTTGGCCACACTTGGTGGTGGCGGTGCCGGTGGCTGTGGCTATTTTTGTACTTTTACCACAGTGGACTAGACTGACGGAAGACAACTGGCAAACGGTTTAAAAAATTAGGCTAAAAAAGTGTCGGACCCTAGGTGGGAACGAACTTGAGGGGGGTGACGTTAAATCGTGGGTTGACTGTATAAGAAAATCAGAAATTAGCAAAATAAAGTCAGGTAACATAGTGTTATGGAGATGCGTTTGCTTGCGTTTGCTGATCTCAAATAAATTTCATGTAAAATTTCAGTTTTAGTTTGCGTTTGCTGATTTTTGCTGGACGGTACTTTTTTCTGCCCCCAAATTACTTCTTTCTGCCCCCAAATTACTTTTTTCTGCCCCAAATTTGAAATCCCCCAAATTACTTTTTTCTGCCCCAAATTACTTCTTTCTGCCCCCAAATTACTTTTTTCTGCCCCCAAATTTGAAATCCCCCAAATTACTTTTTTTCTGCCCCCAAATTACTTTTTTCTGCCCCCAAATTTTCAAAAATGCCCCAAATTTTTCTCTCTCATCGTTTTTAGTCAAAATTTCGCGGGAATTTAAATTTTTCAGTCAAAAAGTAACTTGGATTGGTCAGAATCCCGCTCTGGAATGGCCAGAAGCCCCTGAAAATTGGTTTTTTGGGGTTTACTGAAGGGGGAGTAAACTTTTTGCGAAAATTCGATTGGGCGAATCAGAATTCCAGTCCGATCGGCTGAATCGCTCAGAATTTCACCCTGAAACATTCTCAACCATCTAAAAACGCCCTAAGCACTGATTTAGGGTAGTTAGATACTGATCTGGAGCAGTTTGCGATGGTTTAGGGTGATTTAAGATGGTTAAGAATGGTTAAGGGTGAAATTCTGAGCAATTCAGCCGATCGGACCTGAATTCTGATTCGCCCAATCGAATTTTCGCAAAAAGTTTACTCCCCTTTAGTAAACCCCAAAAAACCAACTTTCAGGGGCTTCTGGCCATTCCGGAGCGGGATTCTGACCAATCCAAGTTACTTTTTGACTGAAAAATTTAAATTCCCGCGAAATTTTGACTAAAAACGATGAGAGAGAAAAATTTGGGGGCATTTTTGAAAATTTGGGCAGAAAAAAGTAATATGGGGTAGAGATGATGACGATCGATTAATCGCACCTGCGATTAATCGCAAATCGCACCAAATTTGGCAAAAAATAATCGCATCGCATAATCGCATGCATGCTTTTGAAATAATCGCAAATCGCAATCGCAATTTGAGAAATTGCACGATTAATCGCAAATTTTGCCATACTGAAAAATTTTACCAGCAAAATTACTTTTAGTAATGGATGGAACTTTTTTTACCGCAAAAAACTTGGAAATTACTGCAAAATATTTTTTCTCACCGTAATGTGATCTTCCGGCAAAATACTTTCTCACCGCAAAATACTTTTTTTCTTACGCAAAAATACTCTTTTCTCATCGCAAATTTTTTAGTCAGAAAATAACTTATCTCGCTCAAAATCTCACCCAGAGTGGTCAGAAGCACTTGAAAGATGGTTTTTAGGATTCACTAAAAAGGAGTCAGTTTTTCGCGAAAACTCGATTTCACGCATCAGTATCCACTTTAATCGGCTTAATCGCTGAGAATCTAACTCTAAGCCATTCTCAACCACCTTAAAGCATCCTAAACTGTTCTAAACCAGTATGTAAGTATTCTGAAAAGTCTGAAGGGTGGTTCAGAGCGGTTAAGGGTGAGATTCTTAGCTATCGAGATGACCAAAGTGTGATTCTGATGCGCGCAATAGAATTTTCGCAATAAGTTCACCCCAAAAAACCAGCTTTTAGGTGCTTTTGACCACTCTCGGGTGGGATTCTGAGCGATCCAAGTGATTTTCTGACTAAAAAATTCAAATTCCCGCGAAATTTTGACTAAAAATCCTTGATTTTCGCAACAATAATCTGAAGATGCTTAACTACAGGTACTTATTGTTGATAGTTGTCGCAAATGTCCACGTTTACTTTAAATAAAGCTTTTGTTTGTGCATAGTGTTAAAAGTTTGGTTTCTAGGAGCTAAAAGCAAAAGTAATCGCATAATCGCGCGATTAATCGCACCTGAATTTTTTTGCGATAATCGTTGCGATTAATCGCATTTAATTTTTTCAAATAATCGCAATCGCAATCGCATCGGGTTAAGACCAAAATAATCGCAATCGCATAATCGCAAAAGGCCAAATCATCATCTCTATTATGGGGCAGAAAAAAGTAATTTGAGGCAGAAAAAAGTAATTTGGGGGCAGAAAGAAGTAATTTGAGGCAGAAAAAAGTACCGTCTTTTTTTGCTGGTCTACTAACCATTTCATACTTTTTTCATAACTAAAATGTTTGCTAGATTCAACTGGTTATTCTGATAAATAAAATGTGTAAATTCATATAAAAATTTTTTAAGACCAGCAAACCCAAGCCATATACAGTTGAGTCCCACTTCAGTGTACACTTAAAAAAGGCGCTACCACGGTTCATAAAAAATTGATTCATTTTAAAGGGAATTCGTAAAAAACGGGTTTCATAAAAAATAGAATTCTTCGAAAACCGGATTTCGAAAAAAAATTAATTTGTTTCAAAACGGTTTGGCAGAATGAAACTTTCCGATATTTTGATTTCATGAATCATTGTTTAAATACGTATTTTTGATTGCTTTCTGATCGACATTTCTATTATTATTTTCATTGAATTAAGCGCTCCTGATGAATCTCGAAGACCAATACAGCAGCCCTGATGACTACGGGTCTTGCCATCAAGTTTATTAAGAGCAAGAAGGGAAGGCGCATGATGATCCTGGATGGTAGGCTTATATCATAATTTCTAGTAACATTGCAAGTACTGATCTAGGAGAACTTTACTCTGCTGGTTACAAAGACAAGCAACAGATCACTCATTGGAAATGCGTGAAACAACATGAAGGCTGCAAAATGGAAATGGAAACACATTCAGATGATCAATGCGTTGGAAAAAGCTATGGGAATCACACTCATGCAACGTGCAAGAAAGACATAGAAGTCAGGAAACTTCGAATGCAAATACCGGAACCGGTCCCGACAGGGTATGTTAGTATTTTTAAGATATACAAGAAATATTTTGCATGGATTTTTTAGAGTGCTGGGCGACAAATATTCTCAAGCCTCATTGAGCAAGCATCAGATAAAGTTAAAGCTAAGATGATTCAGAAGAACGTGTCTGATATGGTCTACTACCATCGCAAGGTATCTTCAATGTTTTCATTCTCCTGGAAATTATTTTCAATTCGAAAGATCTTCAGCTTCTTAACAACGATCCGAACACGCCATGTGATCCTGAAAACCTGGAAATCCCACCTGATCTTCTTAACTACAAAGGCAGATTGTTTGTTATGCACGATACTGGAAAAGGAAAGCGCCGAATTATCATACTGTCTACTTCTAACTTGCTAGAGCATCTCTGCAAGCTACAAAGTGGATCAGATTTATAAATATGTACAATCCCAGTCTTTGTTATGTGATCTGAACGGGTGATTTTGTTTGATTACGTTGAATAAAAGTGTGAGGGTTTGTTCGTAGTCGGTTCGTGTAAAGCTGTGTTTTTACTTCAGTTGGGGCACGGCCATATGGCGGAATATGGCCGGTTATTTTACCAAATTATTTACGTGCTAATGGTTGCATATTCTCCAGCTAGAAATTTGCGATTCTTAACTGTGAAAATTTATGGTGAAGTAACTGTGAAAATGGTTTTAATTCGACCATATATTGATAGTTTGGCCGAATTTACAATAACCGGCTAATTTTTCTTTTTTTCAAGATTACACTGTCGCTACTTTTTTTATCCAGTTGTGAAATAAATTTGTCGAGAAATCTGGATAAACCTATTTATTGATGAATTAAATATTGATAAAACTATATATTTTTTAAAACTTCATTTTGCCTAACCGTTTTGAAACAAATTAATTTTTTTTCGAAATCCGGTTTTCGAAGAATTCTATTTTTTATGAAACCCGTTTTTTACGAATTTCATTTAAAATGAATCAATTTTTTATGAACCGTGGTAGCGCCTTAAAAAAAAGTTCGTTCCCACCAAGGGTCCGACACTTTTTTTACTTCAATTTTTGAAGTATTTTTAAGTTCTGATTCGTCAGTATAGTCCGGAATAGGGCAGGCATTCCAATTTGGCCAGTCGTTTTTTCTATTTTTTTCTAATTTCTGAGTAACTTTTGTTCAATTTTTGCGCTGATTTTTTGCCTATCTTGTATCTCTTGAATTTCTTCACAAGTACTGACCTTACACACAGCTATACACAGCTGCGACATGCTCTTGAGCGGCTTTAAATGAAAATTCGACAGGTCAGAAAATGGTGGTTTTGAGAGTTGGACGTTGGTTGACCAAGTTTTCGCATACAGATTGCAACTCACATATACTTATTCAAAAGAGCAGATCCTCAAAATCATTTTGACATATTTTAGTCATAGATGTGTCTTGCAAGAAATTTTCTGTATATTTGAAGAAGATGTCCTTGGATGACCTCATTTATGAAAAATTTTCAACTGCATTTTCTTGGACTTCTTCCATTGGTCAGGAAAAAACGACCGGCACCAAAAGAATGAGCATGAAAAACTGTGCTAAAATAAACAAAACTCACGAACGGCCTTTCTGGTGTTAAGAAGTACTCGAAAAATTGAGCGTCGGACCCTCGGCGGGAACAACTTTTGTGGTGTACTCTGAAGCGGGACTCAACTGCGACAGCGTTTTACGTGACCTAATTTCGATAACACTCTTTTACGTGACCTGATTTTGCTTATTTCTGATCTTTTTATGTAACTTTGTGGAATTTTCACTACCGCGACTAGATTCTAGCGGTCATTTTGAGTACTAAATGCGTACAACTCGAAAATAAAAAGTTCGTGCACAAAAGACATTTATAAAAATGTCTAGCAAAAACCATGATATCATGGATATTTTAGAACTTTGATTTAATGTAATTATTTTTTTGTCGTAGTATCGCCTCATGGAAAAAATTTCACTAGGAAGTCATATTTGCTCTACGAAAATATGCAATAAAAAAATTCCCGTGATAGGGTCCTCAGAATGACACCCCGGAGGGTCCCTTGTTAGAACAGTTCCATAAGCGAATCCAGTACGCTGATCATTAATCCGGTGTCAGAATTTCAGGTTTGTCTTGTAAACAAAAATGTACGCAAAAAACTCAAAATAATAAGCAGGACTAGCACACTTTGAAGCCCTTCTTAGTATAACCTCGCCCAACTTTTTCCGCAATTTTTTCGGCAAAAAGCGAATTTCCCAGAAAAGGTCGCCGAATCTGAAGCTATCGTACTCAGCACATCGTGGGCTTTCGTGTAAGCCGAAACACTCGATTTCACATTTTCCGAGGAGCCGAGGTGGTATTAATAAAAGACAAAATTAAAAGACAAAAAAAGCTCGGTAATGGGATCCACAGTAAAGTTTTTTGACGAAAATTCAATGATGCATTTTGACTTGTGAGCAAATGGCTGTAATAAGTGGGCTAAACTCCTTCATATGTATTCTTCCTGAAAGCACCCGAAAACATGCTTTCTTGGTGTTTTAGCAATTGAAACGCTTAGAAAACCTGTTTTTGGGTGGCGGCCGAGCATTTATAAAAAAAAATTTGTCCGAATTTTGACTTTTTGCCTTGGGGGACCAAGGCAAAATAACCTGGTAGAGTACCCAAATATTCTAAAAGATAGAATGTGAACATAGTTTTGTTAACTGGGCCTACCGCATGAAGAAAAACTGGTATGCATACATTTTTCATGCATCCAGAGTTACTTTCGAGTGATTGGTGTCTAAGGTATGTGGGTGTGCGCATCTCAATCTCAACGCCTCTTCGAAAGCGCAAGGGGCTTGGTTTGTTAGAGATGCGAGCACTGACTTACCTTAGAGATGATTCCGAGAATGACTCTTGGTCAAAATATGCATACAGAAGTTTATTTGCCCAGCTCCAGTAACCAAAACGGGGTAAAATGCTCTCAAATACGGTAATTATTATTTTTTGGGTATCTGGATACCCTTTCAGGTTGGTTTGCCTTATTGCACCAAGGCAAAAAGTCAAAATTTGGTCAAAAAGATTTTTTTCCAAAAAAAGTCGGCCGCCACCTAAAACATATTTTCTATGCGTTTTAGGTGCTAAAACACCGAAAAACATTTTTCTGGGTGCTTTTTGGAGGAGGACATATGAGGGACTCCGGCCAGTAAGTGTTGCAAATGACAAAATAAAGAAAAAGAAGTAAAATTGAGCGAAATGTTGGTCACGTGCAGCAAGCAAATATACGTGATTTTTGGCGTAGTCCGACAAAAGTACAGAGTATCAATAATTTATTTTAGATCTCATCACCGGACTGGACCACTCGTCCTTTTAACTTCTATACACCACTGTATAAATATGTATTTTGATACATTTACAACATTCCATGCCAGAGCAGAGAGGAGACAGAAAAGCATGACTATCGTATCTCGGGACCTCCAACGACCATCCAGAACACGGTAGGGCGAAAATTGCTCGCCAGAAAGTCGCGCGTGGGAAAATTGCGCACCATTTAAAAATTTAATATATAAGTTTCTCGAGAGAAGACAGGTCAAACAAAATGTGTTTTGTTATTCTCAAGAAAAAAAGGCGGTACATTCGAGAAAAAAAGAAAGCCTGTTTAAAAGTGCAAAATGGCAGCCCTGATCAAGCAGTTGTTTTGATGTTAAGAATGTTTGCACACCCAAACAGCAGAAGATCTAGAGAAAGGGAGCGTAACACCTGCAGAATGGTTGTTCAAATTTGCGCACTATTTCAATCGACCATAACTTTTTTTTTCCGATTATTCGTCGAGACTTTTATTTTATTCGAAAGAGGATGGCATAGGAATTTGGGCTCTCTATGCATTACCATCACTGGAAAAAGTCTTCTTGGAAAATGAATTCCGCGGCGTCGCTGTTGCAGCCATGCAAAAAAGCTCTTGCTGAAGAAGTTGCACTGGATCTGTCCAAGAACACCAATCATTTCAATCTTCAAAACAAAAAACAAAAAATTGGGCCAAACTTGATTTTGTTCGAAATATTGTTGTTACTTGTTGATTTGATTTGATTTTATGGGGAAAAGTGTTTTTATGAAAGCTTGGCGACAAACAAACTCCTATTCTGTCCTCTTTCAAAGAAAACAAATCTTAACGAATGATTAAGAAATAAAAAAATTGTACTCGATAAAAATAGGGCGAAAAATTTGGACCATCCTGTATTTAAAGGGCATGCTCGCCGCCGATGAGAATATTTTGAAGCCATTTAGATTTAAAAAGTTAGCTTCCATGGCGCAGTGAGTAAGCGTTTGTGTCTTTTGGCCAAAAATGGTGTTGCAGGTTCGATCCCACGTGGTTTTTATTTTTAGGGGTAACTTATTGCGCAAAAATTGAGCCAAAAAAAAGAATAAAATTGGTTTATGGGTTTCATGCAAGACATTTAAAGTAGAAAATTCTATTTGTATAACCCATCAAGCATTTTTATTCTCTTTATTTATATATCTTTCTGTAAGTCGCTCGGGAGAAGGTAGGGCAAAAAAGACGTATTTTGTTATTCTCAAGAGAAAACGGTGGGACGTCCGAAAAAAAGCCTGTTTAAAAGTGCAAAATGGCAGCCCTCACCAAGCAGTTGTTTTGATGTGAAGAATGTGAGCACACCCAAATAGGAAAAAAGTACCTAGGTAGTTGTGTTTGTTTGTGTGGTTTCTTCTTGTCTTGGTCTCTCTCGAGAATTTATCCAGAGGGTGAAGGCGTAGTGTAATGGCAGCACGTTGGTCCGGTAATCAAAAAGAGCTGGTTCAATTCCTTTCGCCACTATTTTCCTCTGAACAGTGAATGATATAACATAACGATCTTGGCTAACCAGCTATATAGACAGCTGTTCCCGCCTGCAAGATATTTCGCAGCAGAGGGGGAGAGGAGCAGCTGATCTCTTGCTGGAGTTATAAATTACTGTGTTCGATAATTCGGCGCTACTAGCGAATACCCCCCCCCAAGCATCCGACCTTTAAAAATTGCTGTAACTACCCTTGCAAACAACAAGTTTAGGCTTAGCCCTTAGGCTTGGGGGTAGGCCAGCGTACGGAAGTTGTGACTAATGAAGAGTTTGCGCACATTTTCCGGGGTCTGGGACATATATTTGGGTACTTTTTACTAAAGTAAAAAAAGTGAAAATCGTTGGGGGGGTATTCGCTAGTAGGGTCGATAATTCAAATTGACGAGATCTGCCCTGTTAAAGTTTCATATGCAAAAAATCTTATTTGGTTGGTTTGTATGGGCTGCCCAGTTGACCCGCAAACAGAGAATTGTTTCTTTAATTTTTATACTATCGTGTTCAACGTGAAATTCTGTACCAGGATGTGCTCTCAGGATAATTAGGCATTCCGGTGGTAATCTGCTTTCGCTTGACTGTGTCGCGATAAAAAGCGGTTGAGTTTCCTGTTCTGATTGTTTCATATGCATCCAGACTAACAAAATAATGTTAAACAATTTGCTTGAATTCGAAATTCTTATTTCAAAAATGTCCAAAATCCGTAAAAATTAGGAAAGTTTGGGTTTTGGCCATTTTTTAGCAATTGATTTTTTACAGAAGGCCATATCTAAACACTCAGATTTTACAAATTTTTTTTGGGAATATTGGTTTTGTAGCTCTTGAGCTGTGCTACAACATGATCATAAGATTTTTCCGTGATGCTTGAAATTCAACAAATCATTTGACCACTGAAAGTGATGAAAACGCTTGTCAACTTTTCGAAATGACCTCACAAGTGTTTGGAGCTGGTGACTTATCCAAAAAATTAAATCTAACTTCAATATGCCATTCGAAAGAGGAGATGCAGGGCTACAAAAAAGTATCATGAGAAAAGAGATATGATCCCAACATTTATGAAAGATAAGGGTTTGAAAATCCAACGACTACTTTTGCGACACCAATTTTTTTTACTGGACTTTGACCAATTCAATAGTCATACATGATCTCAAAAATACACTTCCGTTTTTCCAAAATATGCTTTCAAAATTTTTTTTGACCCTACTTGGATATAAAAACACCCCCCCCTCTCCAATCAACTTTTTTTCAAAGTGTTTTAAAGCACCCTCTATCGACTCGAAATCGCATCAGGAGTCCAAAAAAGACATTATTTTTATGTTCAGGTGAATAAAAAAATTGAGTTTTAAGCTTTTTGAAATTTTGACTTTTTACCTGTTTTACCATGTTTTTTAACATGGGACTTGGCGAAAAAAAGCCTCTTAATGCATTTTTGATCAAGAGTCTCGGAATTAGGTCTAAGGTATGTGGGTGTGCGCATCTCAACCCCAAGCAACCAAGTCCCCTGCGCCCCCTTCGAGAGCGCAGGGGCTTGGTTGTTTTGGTTGAGATGCGCAGACCCACATACCTTAGACGCAAATCACTCGAAAGTGACTCTGGATGCATAAAAAATGTATGCATACCAAAGTTTATTTATGTGGTAGGCCCCATTATTCCAAACTATGTTCAACATCTTCCTTTTTGTCCAAAATTGACCTCTTTTTGGTCCATTTTACTTTAATACAGCCCTAAATCCCTTCAAAAATAGTCAAAATGGGTACTTTTTGGCGCTCCCAAAACTCGATTTTTGTTGACCAGAACTCAAAAATAATGTCTTTTTTGAGCTTCTGAGGCGATTTTAGGTCGATATAGGGTGTTCGGAAAGATTTTTAAAAAAGTTGATTTGGGGTGGGGTATATCCAAGTAACGCCAAAATTTTGTAATCCTTTTCTTTTAGCTTGTTGCATTCTTCAATTAACAAAAAAATTACAAATCATCAACAAATAAAGAGCATTCCAGTTTTTATTTACAAATAAATAACTCTATTTATTCATTGCCCTGTCAGGCACCACACGACACCACTTGTGTTTGCAGCATGGCCATCTGTGATAATCATATAATTTTATATACTTGCGAGTTATATGGTCTCTGCCTCTTCAATTTGGATTTGTTCATCGCCTAAACACACATTTTGAATGACTTGAGGGGGTTTCGGTTCGGTAATGGCATCCGAAAATAATAATAGCACGAATATTTCGCCCCCGAAAACTGTAAAGTGATTTAACGATAATGTATTGCTACTTTTTAGCTTTTAAGTGACATGGTTGTAGTAAGTGTTGCGAACGACAGAAGTCTGACAAAACTATAATGTATTAATAGATTTCTTTTTTGGATCCCACCACTAAAAGCCCCTCAAGAGTATTTTTCACTAAGCCTACCTTTTTCGGTTCTCTTGATTTTTTTCACTGCAATTCGTTGCAGTGTGGAGTGTGCTGTACTTTGAAGCGGCCAGAGACCCTTGGTGTTGTCGGTGCAAAAGGTGTGAAATGGGTGAAAAATGAAAAAAGTTGGCTCAGAGACAAATACTCTTAGGACATCACTTTTTCTTATAAGGACAAAATTTATTTAAATTCCGACTATAAAAAACATTGAAAAACGGTCAAAATTAAGGTTGTATAATTCTCCGAAAAAATAAAAATCGGAGTATTCTCCGGAGAATTCTCCGAGAATTCTCTCGAGTGTACCGAGGATTTGATAAGGAAAAACTGGAAATTCCGGAGAATTTCAGAGAATTCTCCGGAAAATTCTCTGAATTGTACAACGAGAATTGTACAACCCTAGTCAAAATAACTATTAAAATTCAAATTATTTTTGTCCTAAAAAGTGGTACCCGTATAAATATGCGTATTATAAAATTTACAATATTCCACGCTATCCAAAACAGAGAGGAAAAGAAAAGGTTGTCAGCATGACTATTCTATCTAGCGACATCAAATGACCATCCAGCAGTTGTTCTGATGTGAAGAATGTGATCACACCCAAACAGCGAAAGATCTCGAGAAAGGGAGCGTATGACCTGCAGATTGGTTGTTCAATTGGCTATTATTTTATTATCAATCTGGCTCTAACTCACTCACCTGCCATCAAAGATAGCGCCAAAGCTCTGCATTGTGCACACGAAGAAAGCCAGCCTCAAAGTGAACTCTATAAAATAGTCAACTTATATTGTAACGGGTGGAACATAAGTTCTTGATGGATTTTCAAAGCCTTATCTTTTATCAATGTTGGATGGCATCTTTTCTCTTTTAATATGATTTGTAACCCTGCATTTTTTTTTTTTTCACTTGTCAGGTCATTTTTTACTTGTCATCTCATTTTGAAAAGTTGACCAGCGTTTTAATCACTTTTACTCAAGGCTGTTATATGGCCTTTCTGAAAAGATTGTTTTTTTGGGACCCCAAATCTTTTTATTTTCGAAGTTTCAGTCAGAAGTGATTTCTTCTTTCGCCTCCAAATGGCAGTATACACTAGATAAAGATTCAAATTCTTTTTTTTTGGCCCAAATCTATGTTTTTTAAATTTCGAAAAAGGCAGCCCCGTTTCAACTGGTCGAATGTTTTATTGAATTTCAAGCATCTTATCACCATATTGTAGCGCAGCTCAAGAGATAGAAAAACCATGATACAGAATTTTTTTTCAAATCTGAGTATTGAGATATGGCCTTCTGGAAAAAAACCAATTTTTCGTAAAAATGACCAAAATCCAAGTTTCTACAATTTTCGAATTTTAGTCCTTTTTCGAAAGTTGGTTATTTCCCAGAAGGCGATGTCTCAACACTCAGATTTGAAAAAAAAGTTATGAATCATGATTTGCTTAGCTCTTGAGCTGAGTTACATAATGATGATAAGATATTGCGGCCATATCCAAGAAAGGGGGTTTTTGTTTGCCTTGTCCCCCTCTTGTTTTTTGTTACTTATTAAGGGTAGGCCAGAGTATGTTAGGGACGAACTCAAACATATTTTAGACTCTTGTTTGAGTCCGTCCTAAAATACGCTGGTCCAACCTTGCCTAAACTCAAGGCTAAAAACGAAAAAATTTCCACAGGGGGGACCAAGGCAAACCCCCCCTTTTTTTTGCTGGATAATACTGATATTGTCGTGACGCTTGAAATTTCATCAAATATTTGATCACTCGAAGTAATGAAAATGCTTGTCAATTTCTCAAAATGACCTCACAAGCATTTGGAGCCAAATAGCGACTAAACTAATCAAGGTGCCGTAAAACATATAATAGCAGCCCCCCCCCTCTCTGATTCGAAGTCGTGTTTTTGGCATTGTGTTTTGGACCCATTTTTTCAAAACTTACCTTAGGCAAGTTACCAGGCATCTTGTAGCTCATCTCATTGGCTACAAATTGCGTGGTAACTTGCCTGAAAGCAGTCTTCAAAAATTGGGTCGAAAACGCAATGCCACAAACAAGATTTTGATAATTATCGCCACAATATGGTTTCAGAGAAAAGAGATATGGTCGCAACATCAATAAAAGATGAAGTTTTGAAATCCGTCACGAACTCATGTTCCACCCAAAATTTAAAATACATTTTAGTAGAGAGAGTACCTAGGTAGTTGAGCGTTTGTCTGCTGTACTGAAAGTACAGAAAAGCGGACAGCAATACAAAGAAGTGGGCCAAGCAATAAGCCTTAATCCCCAGTGCAGAGGGGGATTGTACTTGACCACCGGGTACTTTATCTAATTAAAAGCATAAAACATTAATTGAAATTGCAAGAAGGGCACCTCGGGTATTCCTGTTGCATGGTCTGTGAGGGAGAACCAGTGAAAAAAATGATAGACCTCAACACCTGGGAAGTATCCAGGCGGTAGAATAGGGCTCTGAGTTTTTCCTTCCAGCCGTTGAACACCGGCTCGGTCTCCCCCTTGGTCTCTTCAATGAGGACACGCATACGCCATTTATCCATTAAAAGCACTTTAAGGGTGTGAAACTAAAACTTATGACTTGATTTTGGATTTTTATTGAATTATATAAAATAATTTTTTTTGTTTCATAGGGCTGTTTCGTGAGTTCGCGCTTATTCTGTCACTACTAGTGGGATTTCTTGGATGTTGATTTTTGTTGGTGCAAATTGAATCTTTTTTGGTGCAAATTAGGTCTTTTTTGGTGCAAATATTTTTTAATATTTTGGTTTGCGTATTTCTATTAACTTTTTTAACCTTTTTAAACAAGTGATATTACCACCAGGTAGCCCTGTGATTTTAGTTTCTAACGAGATATCATTCGCTGCAATATCATCGTAATAAATAGCGCAAAAAAATAAAAGTATGAACCAAATTATTTTTTTCTGACCTCTTTCATACTTTTACCTTTATGTAATATATTTTGCGAAGATTTTTCGGTAAATAACAGCTTAGTAGAAACTAGAATCGCAGGGCTACCTGATGGTGTAATCATTTTTTAATAAAGATTGAAATTTTTCATATAAAAACGCAAAACCAAAATTTGAAAGCAAATTTGCACCAAAAAGAAATCATTTTGCATTTTTTGCATTTTGCATATCCGGATTTCTTCAAAAGTTTCATGAAACTTGCCTAATGCATGGCAATAAAAATTGACAGATGGGTTCTGAAATCGAATTTTTCTTTTGAAAAAGAATAACATTTGATGGGTTTCCGAATTTCAATTTCGTGCTTTGAGATTCAAATTTAAAACACTTCAAAAATTTTCTTCTGTTTTTAACAAAATAATTTCAATTGTATAATCGGTCTGTCGATTTTTTATGAAATTTATCAGTAGGAACTTATGCAACACGCGGAAACCTGTGTACATATAACCGCGAAAATTTGGACAAACCCAATAATATTCTCTTTAAAAATTTGGTTACCTGCAGCCAAAGCTGATTGAATGTTCTCTCGTTGGCTATGAGGCCATATATGGGAGCTTCATCTGTTCGCTCGGCCTCAAAGGTGTGGAACATGCGGTCCCAAATGATAAGCACTCCACCGAAATTCCTGTCAATGCAATAAGCGTTGCGACCATGGTGGACTCGGTGGTGAGATGGAGTGTTGAACACATAGCTCAAGGCACCCAAAGAGCCGAGTAGCTGCAAGCCGAACTTTGTTTGAATGTTTTGTAAAGAGATCAAGAGTGACTATAAAGCGTGTTCAAAAAATTCTACCCTTGCTTTTGGCCATAGCTTTTTTCGGTCGTATAATGCAAAATGTTTTTTTTGCATTGTGCTAAGGGTTGGGTGATGGTAATTCTCCGGCTAACCCGGAGAAATACTTATTGTTCAGATATCTTTGAGCATTTTTCCGTCTTTTGGGTAATTACTGGTAATTACCCGGGTTATTACCCCAAAAAAGTATTTCTCCGGAGAATTGCCCAACCCTAATTCTTTGTCAAGGTTTGTCAACCTAATGTAAAACCCCTTGTCAGGTTGCAAAAAGATTTAATATATGAAATTATTTATGTAATTTTATGGTGGGTCTCACTAAATAATGTCGAATATGTAATGAAACCCATTATATAAATCACATAAATAATTTGATATAATAAATCTTTTGCAACCCGTTAATGTGTTTTTCATAAGCTTGACAAACCCATTTCTCACCTCCCCTTTAAAATGTTGTGAGAGAAAATCGCATGTACAGTCAACTCTCGATTTAACGGCCACTCAATTTAACGGCAGCCCCGTTTTAACGGCACCCAAAAATAGACCGATTTGGTCAGCATTGACTAAGATTTAGTCAAAGTGAACCTCGATTTAACGGCACGCTCGATTCAACGGCACCCTGGACCCGGTCCCTAGGGTGCCGTTAAATCGAAGGTCGGCTGTAGTACATATATAATTGTGTATATAATTTTGTTGGTTCAAATAAAATAATCTGTTTTGCGCAGAACGGCTTGAAGGAATCGACTTACCTTAAAATGACTTAATGGCTGGGTTTCAGTAAAACTGTATGGACGGCTGCATCTCCTTTCAAAATGGCTTAACGGTTGGGTTTCCCATAAATTTCGAAAAAAGCATGTAAAAAGGAAAAAATGTCGTTTTGAAAAGAGCAACTGAAATTAATGTCTTGATTGCTTGGTGCTTTGCGCGCTCAATGCGAAAATAACCGTTTTTCGAAATAGGGACTATATGAAATTTAATGGAGATAAGGGGCAGGTTTCTTGGAATACACTGCATTATAAAGCTAGAACTAACACTGGTGTGCATCCAAAACTGGAAGATCTCTGAGAAGTATCGATGCACCAGAAAAATGGGTGGGGTATACAGAATGCCAGAATCACGTCATAAGCAGCCAATCCTGCATCCTGGATTGCCGCCTGTCTCATGGCTGTAGACAAATTGTAGTACTCGCTGCTGTGGTGTATGGCGTGGAGGCCCCAGAAAAAACCGCATTCTATTAAATAACCAAAAGCTACCGTATTTCCTCTAATAGTTGCCCATGGGCTACTATTTTTAAACCCCTCCTAGGGGGGGGGCTACTATTAGAGGGAGGGCTACTATTAGAGGAAATACGGTATACCGTAAACATTCTATTCTAAATACACTCACCGTGTATTGCCCTGTGTCCCAAATAGTAGGAAAAGTCCTGGAAAACAAAACAGAGCATCCATGTCCAGGTGGAGTCCCACGGCAGCTCAATTATTCGAAAATTGTTCCAAATAAACACATATGCGTATATAGAGATTGACCGGCCGCCAAATCTACAATCTTATTATCCGCTATCAGTAAATGGAGAATTGAGGAAAAGTTTTAAGTTATCCAGCTAAAAGAAACAATAACTGGTGTAAATAAGTCTGGAAACACTTTTTGAACTATTTGTTTTCCATTAAAATTTTATAATAGCGTATTTTCGTAATAATCCCACACCCCAATAGTCGGAAAACGTACCCGAAATTTATTTATTCACAAACCTCACTTTCCTTCATCTAATCTTCAACAACCTGAACATCGACTTCGAACTTCTTATCCGCTGAGCTGCTCTCATACTTTTGTGCCCAGGCAATCGTCTTCTCCTTCACCGTCGGTCGGTAGGTTACTTGCTCTTCAAAATCCTTGATATACCGGTAGACTGAATCATGAGGCAGACGGGTTTCCGCGAAAAATCTTTTACATCTTCGTTTTCACGGTATGCTCGCTTCTTCCGCTTTGCTTTGGCACTCTCAGTCAGTTTTCACGGCATAGCTGAATTTTGGGTAAAATTTTGGGTGTGGGATTATTAGAAAGAAGGCGGTAGATAAATTCCGAAAATCAGATTTTGTAGCCTTTTTCTTCTTCGTCTAAACGGTATATGTAGTTTATTCTTAATATTTCAGGATAGTCAATAATCGGCTAATTTGAACACATGTGTGTTGCGTCTTCGACGCAAGGAATTTAGTTAAGCTTTCTTCATCCCCCTGCTGGCTGTAAATTCTCTTTCAAACGCCGGCAGGGTAGGGTCGAAATATTATTTATTGTTTTATCTAAAGCCTGGCTGTCTGCATCTCTGGCCTACAGTCTGACTGTAGACAGGGAGGCAGCTGCCTAGAGCTAAAGACAATCAGTTGGGGCTAAAAGACCGTATAATGTAAGCTAAAACAACAGTTATCTATGAATTTGTTGTGAATAGAAAGGAAAAGTAGAATGAATAAAGCTTTTTGAATACTTCTATTCGCTATTGCATTATTCAAAGACAATTTGCTAGTCTAAAAAGCCTCTATGAAAGCTACTATCACTCTATTCCGACTACCACAAAACTTTTCACCAAAACAACCGCGTACTTGACCTATAAATTCTGTGTGTGATAGTTGAGACTTTAGACGAGCTGAAAGCTGCCGCCACAAGTTGATTTTGAAAAGTTGGCGATAATTTTTATCGCTTTAACCCTAACACCACCATGGGGTCAATGTGACCCCAAAGCACTTTTGAAAAAGCTGTAAATTTTTTTTAGACATTGTGAAAGGCTGATTTTTTCTGACTTTGTTTGTTTTTTTCCTTCTAAGCAGGATGCATCATAACGCAAAAGTTTCAAGTAGTGAGCAGAAAAAGCCTGAAATAGTTACAGACTACAATGCGACCAAAGGTAATTTTGTTTGGATATTTAGGCTTTAGATGACTGCTTATCTCAGGAGGAGTAGACACCTTGGATCAAATAATACGACTTATTGGTAGACTTGTCGCTGGCCTATGATAGTGTTTATGGTTGCTTCGCTTTCTTACAAATATCTCTTATTTTATAGGTTATATTTTACAATATGTTGGACATTGCTGCTGTCAATGCATTTGTGATCTGGTCAAAAATCAATCCTGGTTATCACGTTGGCAAGCGGCATCGTCGTCGTCTATTTCTTGAAGAGCTTGGTCAAACATTAGCTTGCACTTTGCCCGTGGTGAATCCTCCAAGAACAATGCCAAGTCCTCAAACAGCATCAGGTCGATGTGGTCGATGCTATTTGTGCCTAAGAGAAATCGATAAAAAAGTGTCATCAAAATGTAGTAATTGTCAAAAATTTACATGTGTTGGTCATTCAGTTTGTTATGAGTGTAGTGATCAATAAAGTCATTTACTTTTTGTGGAATAAATTCGATAATTTGGAACTATTTTGACTACTTTTGTTTTGGGGTCATATTGATCCCACGGTATACAACGCTAGTTTTTTTCCGGTAGTGTTAGGGTTAACTGATAAAAATTTAAATAAAATTTTGAAAATTATAATAACTTCAGTTCAAGAGCTACAAAAGCCTTCATACAGAAGGTTTTTGATAAATCTGAGCGCTGAGATATGGCATTTCTATAAAATTTATCCTTTTTTTCACAATTGAAGTTATGAAAATGTTCGCCAGCCAGGAAAAAGACCGCACAGGTGTTTTAAAGCCAAACAATGACTTATCTGAAATATTTCAAAAAAACTTTATAAACTGTCTGAAAGAGGAAAAAAGGGCTACAAAACCTGATTTTTGGAATTCATTTATTGTAGTTCAAAAAGTGTTTCCGACCTTTTTCCAGCAGTTAGTTTTGGCATTAATACATTACATCTGATAGTGTCTCACTTAAAACATTCGGAGAGCATTCCAGCAAAAATGCTGGTCATAGAGTCGTTCAGAGCAAACCGATCCTCATGACCACTGAGCTTGAGAACCAGGAACTCGAGAAATAATAATGTCATCCACCAGGTGCTCACCTGAAAACTCACAGCAATGCCAATATTTAAACGACATTAGCCCAAATGCCCGCCTTCCTCCAAAAAGTATTTTTCTCAAAGCCGACTTTTTATTTTTTACCTATTTTACACTTTTTACACCGACATTACCAAGGGAATTCGCTGTCAAAGACCAGCACACTCCATATCGCAATAGATTTCTGTGAGCCAAAAAAGGTGAGCTCAGAGAAAAATACTCTTTGGAGGGGCGGCACGTCAGCTTTCACATCTTGGATATGTAATTTAACCGTTTGCTTTTGGTGTAATTGGTGTAAAGGTTCTTATATTTTTTATATTAGTGGTAGTTACAGTTGATAATTAACACTCTGAAGACGGCTCGTTTTCGACCCCCCTCTATTTTCTTGTCTCTTTAATGAAACTTGAATTTTTCTTTATAGAAGCTGTACAGATCAAAAAGGATCAAGATTGGCAAAACAAAGTTTTGGCTGGGAGGCTTCTACAGTCGAACCTCTTTATAATGTCACCCCGATATAGTGACACCCCGGGCCCGATTTGGTTGGCCGACATATAGTGATATAGGATATAGTGACACCCGATATAGTGACACCTGGATATAGTGACACCTAGGGGTCGGTCCCCAGGGGTGTCACTATAAAGAGGTTCGACTGTACCAAAAAATCACTTTTTTTTGCCTTGGTCTTTCCTTAAAAGACCATACCCGTCGCCGACAATGAGAATTTCAAATGTTTGAATTCGCGCGGGACAGTTCTCTTTCGTCTTTCATTTTACTCTTTTGACTTGCTTCGAATGACTCAAAAGAGTAGAGTGCGAGACGAAAGAGAAGTGTCCCGCGCGAATTCAAACATTTGAAATCCTCATTGTCGGCGACGGGTATGGTCCTTTAACTCCTAAAATTTTAGCTCAAAAATAACAGGGGGACCATTTGTCCACGTAAATTTAGCAGAATTTTTCGGTATGATACGGTTGTTTGACCAGAATAATACCGAAAAATTTTGCTTAATGATTAATAATTTCACAAATTCTGCTAAATGTGCGTTAGCCGTTAGTTGCACCTTCTGCCGCACCTTCCCTGATATAAAACTACTGGCAATGTTAAAGCAATATTATGTAGTGACTATATTATTGTTATCAATCTGATAAAACTACTGGTACATTTTATAAGACAACTGATAAGCAATGAATAAAAGATTAAGTTAAGGGAAACACCAACTTGAAGGTTATAGTTCGGCACTTCTTCTATGGTGGACACGGATGTCTCGTAGGGTGTGATCAAATAGAAAGTGTGCCTCAGATTGGTGAAATTAAGACTATAGATAAGAGACTTTAGACGCAGAAAAAAGTCCATATTTGGCGCAATAATGGCCAGATCGACTGGTCCACAGTATATTGCTGCTAGTCACATAGAGGGAATATATATATACTAGTAGAGATATTCAAAGCAAATAATTGATTGGTCATTTTTGTTATCAAGCGAACTATGCCTGGGGCGGAAAAGCATAAACCAAATCAGTAGTATCTATTAAAGTGGATGCTACAGGTGTTCATTGGAGAACGAAGGAAGACCTAAGCCCGTGGAGCGGAGTGAACATCAACAGTGAGTGAGCAGGGAAAGACACCAAAGAAAGCGTTCTTGATGAAAAGATGTAGCCGAGCATAGCAAATCGAATGGGTGACTATCATTAGTTATTTTTGGCGGTACTTAAAGGGGCATGCTCGCCGCCGATGGGAATATTTCAAAAGGCGGGTCAATTTGACGAAATTTTGGAAAAGTCTAAGAAAAACTATACCTGAAGGGCAGGGTTCCGAATGAAAAATTTCAAAAAAAGGACATTTGAGTAAAAAAAGGACATTTTGACTATTTTTGAAGTAAAAGGGTCATTTTATCCAGTGCTTATTCCTATTTTGAAGCGAAAAAAAAATATTTTGACTAAATTTTCAAAAATAAAAAAAGATTTGGGGTGCCAAAAAAAAAAGACAAATCTTTTTAAAAAGGACGATTCGGAGCCCTGCTCAAGCGGGAATCGAACCGACGACCGATTTTCACAGTCCGCCGCCACTTTACCACTAGGCAGAGCGGGGGCTTTTTCACAATGAAATTGTTTTTAATTACTTATTCAAATACTCAACTGAAATTTTTTTCAAATACCGTATTTACTCTAATAGACCTCCCCCCCTCCTAGAAGGGGGGTTGACAAATAGTAGCCTACTATTTAACAGTAGCCCCCGGGACCATAGTTGGATCGCCGCCGCCGCCGGCGGCGCCGCCGCCGGCGGCGGCGCCAGGCGGCGGCGGCGGCAAAATATGAGGTGCCGCCGGCGGCTGAAAATGAGGTCGGCGGCGGCGGCGGCGGTGCGGCGGAGTAATTAGGTTGCGGCGGCGATGTGGCGGCGGCGGTGGCGGCACCACCAATTACAAAGTACCAAAACGATGCTTGTTTTGAATGGTCATCTTACGAAAATATGATAAAATGACATAATTCTCTTGAAAAAATTTTATTCTATGACAAACATAAATTAAACAGAAAATTTTTTTGACAGTGAAGCGTTAGCTGGCGGCGGCGGTGGCGGCAAAATAAAAAGTGCCGCCGGCGGTGGTGGCGGCGGTGGTGGCAAAGCAGCGGCGGTGGCGGCGGTGGCGGCGGTGGCGGCGGTGGCGGCGGCGGCGTTGGTTTTTCAGAGGCGTCCAACTATGCCCGGAATCACATAGATTTTGTCAATAATGTTTTCATATTATTTTTTGTTTGCATTTTTAATTTTAAACGTTATGTTCTGTTCGATATCAGTCGCATTTTGGCGGTGTCAGTTGTGGAGCACCGAAAGTCGTACAAGTTGTCCGATCTGGCATTGTCAATCAACACTGGGCTCGACTAGTGAAGGGTTCTAAATTTTGAACAAATTTACAAATTTATTTTCTAAACAATGAGCGTAAGCAAAGAAACAATTCGAAAATATTATTGACAAAATATTTGTGATCCTGCGCGCATTCAAATCTTTCGAATTGCCATGATAAGGAAGAGACAGGATTCTTTTAATATCTATGATTTTGTTACACACACGGTTTCTGACAGATGTTAATGCTCCTCATGCTCTTTATCATAGTAACCGCGTTTATCTAAATTTAGACCACCTAAATTTATTCCTGTCCCTGTCGTGAAAGCTTATGACCAGCTGTCCAACCGTCCGTCCGATTTAAATTTTCTAATGCCGGGCGTCGTTCGGCCGTCTGTGAGCTGCCAACTGGCCGTCTGTTAAAATAAATAGTAAAAAAAATCTGCTAAAATTTTTGCTCGTACAGTCCTCTCTCGTTTTAGTGTACTCTCGATTTAGTAGAACTTTTGATTCAGTGTATATTTTTAGCGTCGCCGACAAAGTAAAGAACTCCCGATCTAGTGTAATTATTTGAATTTCATTCCAATTGCCGTTTTTTAAATGTTCATTTATTCGTTTTCATAGATTAATCACTGAATGATCCAAAGAAGCAACCTGTGATTATTTTAGCCTATCAAATATCTCAATAGAGTGCGGTTGTTTAGCGACAGTTGACTATGTAGGGAAAGTTGACTGTGTAGCGAGAGTTGACTGTAACGGGTGGTCAAAAAGTTCGGAATGGATTTTCAAATCCTCTTTTCTTATCACTTTTGTGGTCATATATTAACAAACTTAGTACCGTTAGAAAGCCCTGATTCTCCTCTTTCAAACGACATATCACAATTTCATTTCACTCAACAAAATGACCACCATTTGCAGCAATACATAAACGAAGACGTTTTGGAAAATTGTCAATGGCATTCTGGATCATCTCTTGTGGAATCGCGTCCCATTCTTTCAGCAGAGAAGCCTTCAGAGCAGCAATTGTTTTGTGGGGCTTGGAGCAGGCCTTGGATTGCAGATACGGCCAGACAAAGTAGTCCATCACAGTCAGATCGGGTGAATTTGGTGGCCAGTCACCCTTGATGGCAGCATTGTCGCTCCAGTGAGAGTCAACCTTGATGAAGTTGGGGAAGTGCTCTTCAATCCAGTTCTGACTTTCCACTGCTCGATGCGAAGGTGCTCCATCTTGCTGGAAAGTCCATTCGAAAGAGGAGAATGAGGGCTACACAATCATATCAAAACATTCTAGATATGATCACAAAAACGATAAGATAAAAAGCTTTGAAAATCCATTCCGAACTTTTTGACAACCCGTTATAATATGTAAAAATAAAACAACACGAAAAATGGACTGTATACTGAACTATTCTATTGTGATGAAACATGACAAACGCACTGTATCGAGAGTACGCTTTCTCGGTCGGCAATTGGGAAAAAAGCTCACCATATCGAGAGTTGCATTATAGCGAGAGCGCACTATAGATCCCCATCGGTATGGTTCCTTTATATTTCAAGTTAATTAAACAAACAACCGAAGAAGACGCGCTGTAGCGAGAGTTGACTGTAGTGCCTTTATTATTTTAAATATGCTTTTTGTTAAAGTTACGGATCATTACTAAGTCATTAAGGCAAGTACTCTTGATTTAGTGTATATTATGTACTGCTTCATTTGGAAACGTTCGATTTAGTGCACTTTCAATATAATGTAATTTCGATTTAGGGTACAGTCGAACCTCACCCTAAGGTCGGTCCCTGGAGGTGCCGGCTTATCGAGGTTTGACTGTATATTTTTGCGGTTCAACAAAAACAAGAGATGACTGCGATTCTATCTGTCAGAGAAATTTTGATTGAGCCAAGGTACATTGAGCAGTTAATCGATGGGTTACAAAACCAAAACTTCATGCTACGCATCACGAATACGCATTCGCTAAGCATCCGCATCGAAGTGAAAACGCATGCGGATGGTAACGCCAAGTGGTCAAAGATGCGTATGCGGACAGAAAGCGGATCATTCTGTGCGAGCATTTACGTAGCAACTGATAACATCGCATGATCTCATCCGCGGAACCTCAGGCACAAGAAGGTGAAAATATAATGAAAACTAAAATCTTCGGTGGTTTTATATTTTCTTTGGTGTTGGATTTTTTTTTATTATGAAACCTATGTAACAATTTTAATTAGCGGGAAATTTTATATGTAAATCTCGATTATGCAAACCATACACCGATGGTCTAATAAATCTATTTAAAAATTAATTTTGTGAATCTTGTCAGACATACCGTATTTTCTCTATTAATGAACCCGGGTTCATTATTTTTCAACCCTCCAAAAATGTTGAAATTGTAAATCAAAAATGGCCCTAACTCTGAAATCCTAGTCAAAAAATCGAGGGGGGTTCATTATTAGAGAGGGGTTCATTAATAGAGAAAATACGGTAATTATTTATCGGTTTGAATAAATTGATCTGGTTGGCGCACCACGTTTTTTAGCTCCAAATTTCTCACTCTTACCGATAATTCTACTAATTTGTCAACGTCCATGTAGTGCATAGTTACATGAAGTCATTGTCCTTGCCACAAATGACTAAGTTGGGGAATTTCGGCAATTATTTCCAGGCTGTATTTAGATGAGGTTGTATTTCTGTATGCTTTACCATTAAAAAATTAAAATTTGCGAAACTTTTTTTTGGCATAGAATAAAATTTTCACGCTAAAACATATCATACTCTGCGGCGCCGCTTTTTGGGGTATCCACGTTATGTATTTTTGGTTCCATTCTAGAACTACCCTTTGTTTAAACTACTTAGACATTAGGCTTATGCCAGCGTATGTCAGGACGGACTGATAAATGCATTACGCACTTTTCCCGGGGTAATCTGGGGCCATATTAATTCTTAGGTGCTTCCCTGTCGGGTTAAAAAAAAATTGAAAGATATGAGCCAAAAGTAGGTGACGTCAGCGCACCGGCTCTTCTCGCCGCTTTTCGCTAAAAGATCAAAACTGCCTTGTTTTCGGCTTGGATGTGCCTTGTTTTTCTTGGGCGAATTTTTTCAGATTGGAGGCGCCGGCGCTGTCGCCGGGCCAAAATTTTTAGTAGAGGCGCTCGGCGCCGACCTCGGCGCAGGAACAACACTGGTCGTAACTCAGAAATTTCATTACAACCCAATATATGTTTGATTGCACACAAACAATAATTATTTTATAATAAAACTGCAAACTATTTTCTAAGAAACAAAAATACCCATTTTTAAAACTTACACAGTATTTTTATATAAAACTTGGTGCTATAAATTACTATTCTGAATCTGAATCTTCGAAAAGGCTCTTCTTCGGCTTGGCCACACTTTTAGTAGCGCCAGAAGTGGTGGTGCTAGCAAAAAGAGCAGGTTTGGCCTGTGTGTTTGGCAGTTTCGCAGTTGTTTTAGTGGTAGTTGCTGACTTTGAAGATGCCAATTCATCGTCCCCACTGGAGGATGAATCGAATATAGATTTGATTTTTGCTTTGTTAAAGTCGGGCTGGACCGCTGTAGGTGCTAAGCCAGTTGTGGATGGTTTGATTGTGGCTTTTAAGGAGCTCATTAGATCTTTTTCTGATTGAGTAGAAGTTTTCACCGAGACTTTGGGTGTATTTACTGCTTGTTTTTCTTCTGTTCTTACAGCTAGTGGAGGCTTGCCTGAGTCTGTGGTAGCATTTTCTGTAGAGGAGTCAGGTTTGCGGAGAGTTGAAGGAGCTCTTCTAGCTGGTCCTTTAGGCCTATCCTGCAATCAGAGATTAAAAATAATTTCATAAACAGGGACTAGCTTGAGGTGCCCTTATAGTGAGAGTGTTTTTAAATCCAGTGCTCTGATATCTGGGGTAAACTTTGTCTTTTTTGTCTACCGGCCAGCCAATTTTTAAAAGGTGCTCTCATATTCAAGTCGTACTGTATCACTATTTTTGGTCAAAAATTGCTCGGCTCGAAAAAGCCTGGAAAATTTTGCCGACTATGTATAATGTGTTAACTATTGAAAATTTCTTGGTTACGTGAAATATCAGGTTGTTCAGGAAATTTGCGACAACCTCTGAACACACTTGTTTTTGATATTTTTTCATTCTTTTTGCCCTTTCATTCGCGGTAAAAACTAACGGTAACAAATGTGATGACAGACTAATCGTAACTGATGTACTTCGCTTCGTGTTCTATAATTGCTTACCATCGACAAATGAAATCCTTTAAGCCGTAAACAAAGTAAACACATCCCTTATAGTTGAAAAATTCGGTAACGAATAATGTAATTTACTGCCTGTTTGCAAAATATTTTTTCCGCGTCTCGTTCTGCAGTGAATGGAATAATTTTTAGGTCGATGGGAGCAAGATCCCGTGAAAACTGTGTATGGCACAGCAGTTCCCAGCCGGATTCTATCAATTTCATTTTTGGTCGTAAAGTTTTCAACTCAAAAACTAAGGCATCTGATATCTTTGTTGTCAGCTTCGAATTGGTTCATTGATGTTAAGCAATTATAAAACACAATGAGAGTATCTCCAGAAAATTAGATTTTTATCGCATTTTTTGTCATTCAAAAAAAAAGTTAAAAAAGTGAAAAAAACAAATGTGTTGAAGGGTGGTCGCAAACTTTCTAAACAACCTGATATGTCCTTTTTTTGGAAAAACAGTTATACTTACTTTGGCTGTGTCATTCAATATAACAGGTTTAGCCTGATTCACGTTGCTTTGCTCATCCTCCACTGGCTTTTTGTTTGCTGCTGAGGTCCTCCCTAAAAAAAGTTTATTGGGTATTTTTCAAAAATTAAAAAAAGGAACCTACTCCAATTGGAATCTTGTCGCCGATTTGAGATATTCTAGAAGCAACAGAAGATGGACCTGCAATTAGACTGTTAAGAAAAATGTACTTTATAGTGAATTATACGTAACTCGGAAAAAAATTTGCAAATTCGAAAACGTAATTTTTTTAATTAAAAAAATTTTGAATCATTTAATCGAATTTATCGACCTACCTAATTCTTCATTGCTAGACACCGAAGAGTTAGTTGTTCTAGGTACAGATGCCCTGAGAGAATTACCGACAGAGCCTCTATCCCCTGCTTCACCACCTTTTCCAGCAGGCACAGAAGACATGGACACTGGTCTTTTGGACAACCCATCTGATTCTCTTGTCTAAAAAGCAATTTGTTGAAAGTGCTTTTGTGTCGGCGTCGTATATTTCAAGCACTCTTATAACAAAACCACCCGAGTTATAATATCTCCGGCAGACAGCGAGAAAAGGATGAGGTCAGGCAGAAAGAAAGTGCCAAAAAATGCCTAACAAAATACATAGTTTTAAAAATTTTCCGAGCCTAATATCCAGCAAACTTTAAATTTCACTCAGAAAGTTTCTATTGGCTATTGAGATAGTTTTTTTGCTATGCTAATTATATTGTAGGAAAAAAATCATTGTAATTAGTCAATTAGTGGTTGTCGAAAACTGCGAATTTTTTTCTTTTCTATTGTAGAAAAATAAAAAGGGAAATTCTTTCTGGCTGCCTGTTTTCATAACTCTTCTCGATTTTCGCCAAAAATAATAAAATTTTAGGATAAATCTTATATCTGCCATGTTCTGGATGAAAAGTGCCTTGTGTTTGGCTGAAAAGTGCCTTGTTTTTTTCTTTCAGTCCCAGCAGCATGTATACTTGCCATTTTTTTAAATTGATGACGGTGCGTAGGCGTTTGGCCCATTTTTGGACATATGTCCAAAATGGGCCAAACGTCCCTTTACCGTGATGACACCATCACGTAGCCCTGCTTTTCTGGTTTCTGACTGCGTATTGCTGGTTGCAATATCTTTGCACAAACTAGCAGAGACGCCTCGAAATATGAAGCAATTCGGAAAAATGACTTGATTCAAACTTTCACCTTTTTGTGCTGAATTTAAAGAAGATGTTGCAACAAACAATACGATGTAGAAACTAGATGAGGAGAGCTACGTGATGGTGTCATCACTTTGAAAAAATTGCTACTATACTTGCTGTTGTGACTTAAAGAGAAAAACAAGGCACTTTTCATCCAGAACAAGACACATTTAATTCTCGTCCGAAATTTTACCATCTAAAACGACAATGGCGCACACTTTCTACTTGGGGAATAAATGACGTCGCAAACATCCTTGATACTTGCGTTTATCCTTTCATCCATTCACCAATCTTTAGTTGGTGGTATTTTATAGACAGTACGTTATATTTTCGTATGGGTTGAACTATCTGCTAATACAACGTACCCTATTTTCCCGCGTATAACCCGCGGGTTATACGCGGGTGCGGGTATTCTGTGGGTGCGAGCTATCTATGGGGTGCGGGTTATCTGTGGGTACAACATCGGTTTTTTGACTACTTTTAGTATGCACTTTTATTCAAATATCATATTTATCAAAACTACCGAAATACATCAACCCGAAATACATCTAGATTGTTCATTGCATTTACGAATTCTTTTGATAAATCGAAATAGTGTTCTTTACGTAATAGTGTCCTTCTTTAGTCACATTACTTTCTCTTAAGTTTCGAAACTTGCAGAACGTAACGTGTTCCCTTCGAAAATCTCAATAAGTCTAAACCAGGTTTCTTTCTTTATTTATGGTTCTAGGCACCTTCTTTAAAAAAAGACAGCATAATTTGTTCGCCTGATTCGCGAAAGTTCAAGATCGTTCACCTTGCAGTGGATAAATACTCAAGATATTGAGATTCTGGTTAGTGAAAACAGTGTATTGTCTTTAAAAACAGTGAACAGGACACGATTTTGCATTAGGAACGTTGTTTTTAAATTACTTACAGCTAACTCAAACATTTAAGATTCTGGAGCTAGATACTCAATTAAGAGAGGTACCACAAGGGTTCCCCTACCCGCTTTTAAGTTTGATGGTCTTACATCAACTAGTTTATGACTGTTATTCAAGAGAAAATAAGTAAAGGATGAGAAAATAAAAAAGACATAACAATAAAATACTAGACACATGAAAAAATATAAACATCACTTGGGTGGAGTCGAACTTGCGAGGGTGCGGGTTATACATGGGTGCGGGTTATCTGTAGGTGCGGGTTATCTGAGGGTGTGGGTTATACGCGGGAAATTAGGGTAAAAATTCATTGCTAAAACAACTGAACGCGGAGAAATAGGAACGAAAGAAAGAAGGTACCTAAGGCGGGAGTTAAACTTCAATTTTTAGCACATCAAATAAAAAAGTGCATTCCGTCCAACTCATGAGTACTGAGTGGTCTTAAAAAAACATTCGTAGACCGAAGATGTCAAATCAGGGCTCCGAAAGCGTGGCGAGACTCAAGCAATGAGATGGAAGAGAATCATTATATAGTGCAATTTAAAAAACTGTGAGGTTTGAACTGCAAAAATGCGCCCGAAGATTTGCTCTGCATCCTTATGCACTGCAGGATTTGCGCCTCACGTTGCAAATTGCGCCGCAAGTTTTGCGACTGTTAAACTAGAAACTGTAAAATTTGAACGGCAAGATTTGCGCTGCATTTTTCTAACTGCAATATTTGCGAAGCAATCTGTACATTTCAAAATTTGCGATGCAAGATTTCCGCTTCATCTTTGATTTCCTTGATTTTAAGTGATTTTAACAGCTTTTTTTTCAAGTTCTGTTTTGATCTTTTTATCTCAAAAATTTCAAGAACTCTGATTTTGCCAATTGTTTTAAAAAAACCTTGAATGTTTTTCATAAAAAATATCTTGCGTCGCAAATCTTGCAGTGCAAAAAATGCAACGCAAATTTTCGGGCGCAAGTCTTGCAGCGACTCTTGTCTAACAATGATGTTGTGTCTAAAAAAAACTTGTCTAAAAAAAGCTTTATTAAAATGGAAAATTAATTGGTAGTGGTAAAAATAGAGCCTTTTCTTTTTCCACTTTTCTAAACTCTTCAATTTACAAAATTTGGTCTGTATCTTCTAAAAAAGGAGATCCTCAGCTTTCGATTGGACTATCGGATGTCATAAAAAAAATTAGCTGATCTAATACAAAATTAAAATTTAAAATATCACTTATTTTTAGAATTCTGAAATGCTGTGTCTTGTCTCATAAGTATTTTGTTGTAGCTGATCAAACATTTTAAGTAAATGTTTGACTTATATTTTTTCAATTATTTATATACAGTCGAGTCCCACTAACCACCCCAAAAAGTTCGTTCCCGCCTTGGGTCCGACACTTTTTTTAACCCAATTTTCGAAGTATTTTTTCACTTGTGTTTTTACAGTCTGATAGCAAATATCGTGAGGATTCCGATGTTGCCGATCGTTTTTCAAAAACCTAATGTTTTTGGCTCTAAAAGACCAAAACCCCGCTAACCCGGCACCATATTTTTAAAAAGGGTGCCGGGTTAGCGGGGTTTTGGTCTTTTAGAGCCAAAAATATTAGGTTTTTGAAAAAACGATCGGCAAAATCGGAATCCTCACGATATTTGCTATCAGACTGTAAAAACACAATTGAAAAAATACTTCGAAAATTGGGTTAAAAAAATTGTCGGACCTAAGGCGGGAACGAACTTTTTGGGGTGCCGGGTTAGCGGGACTCGACTGTATTTAGCAATTGAAAAAAAGGTAAAGACAAGTGGCGTCAATACTTTCTAAAAGTATTTTTTTGCAAATCATAGCTAAGTTTTGCTACATTTTTGTAAATCACAAAATTTAACAACTTACAGATCGCATAGCTACAGGTCCTTGTTTGATTGCTGCAGCCAACCTGTCGGAAAAATTGGCGTCAAAAGACTTCATCACTGGTTTGGACATTTCGTCTTCTTCACTTTCCGATGAAGATGTGAAGAGCAAGCCCTGTTTTTTGTCTGGTTTGTTCAGTGGTTGTGCACTTGGTTGTGGTTCCTTGGTTGGTTGGGGCAACTTTTGCTTTACCTCTATCTGTGGCTGCTTGGAGGTACAGGTTGCTCAACTGGCTGAAGCTGTGGCGCAACAACTTGTGTACGTGCTTTAGGTAGTGGTCTAGCTGGCTCAGGTTTTGAGAATTCTTGGAGTTTTGGCTGTGCGGTATCAATTTGAATAGGCGCTGACGGTTTTGTAAATTCTATTGACGACCCAAGTATTATTGGCTGCGCAGAATTAATTTGACCTGGCACTATTACTTTGGTGGGTTGCAGAAGAGAAGGAGAAGGCACATGAGACGATACTTGTTGGCTCTAAATACTAGCTATTTTCAAGTCTTATATTACTTTGATATTCTCATCCTATTTTTAAATTTATATAGAGACCGGATGCTAGTGTATTTTGAGCTATTTAATACGCAGAAATAGTTTTTACCTAGGCCCAGAAACAAGCGGGCTATTTAATAATTAAAAAAAAATTCCGAACAGTCGATGTCTAGGTTATAGTCAAATCTATTCAAATTGACACTCTCTTAAAACCAGCATTTCAAGTCAGTGCGCACAAAGCTTATCTGGCGCAACTGGAATATACAAGTTTAATTTTATTTGCAACCAAAATAATTTAAAAAAATTTTTCCAAGTAGTTTTGGAGTAAAATCATTTCTTCATTTCAAAGAAGTTCGTGCATTTATAAACAAACTTGTTCCAAAAATTGTTTTGTCCCTGCACCTCCCATTTAGCGCCTCCCATCTAAAAAAATTGCCCCAGCGACGGCGCCTGGTTGATAATTTTGTATTTGCTGTGAGTTTTACAAAAATATCTGTTTTTAATAAGATTTCATTTTTTATACTGTATAATTTTTTATAATTGTTACAGTAAATTCAAAATGAAATTCACATACCACAGAACTTTTGTCAATCCCACACCCTAGGACAAATCGCCATCCCTCATTTTTTTGGCTAGGATTTCATAGTTGAGGCCATTTTCGATTTACAATTTCAAAATTTCTTAAGGGTTGAAAATTATTCCCACGTGGGGGATTAGTAGAGCTTACACGTTATTTATGAATTTTTGATTACAATAAGGTAAATCTTTTTATTTTTTGAGATTTGGGCCTGACAACTGGTGAAGATGGGTATTTTTAAAAAGTGGTAAGTTAATAAAGTGAATACGGTAATCAACATTTGTTTTTTGAAAATTTTTTTGTCAATAAATTTTTGACCCTACTTGGATATACCACCCCCCCCCCCCAAATCAACTTTTTTTTAAAAGTGTTTCCAAACACCTTATATCGACCTAAAATGGCCTCAGAAGTTCAAAAAAGACATTATTTTTAACTTCTGGTCAATAAAAAATCGAGTTTTGGACACTTTTAAATTTTGACTTTTTACCTGTTTTATCATGTTTTGGTCACTGGAGCTGGGCAAAAATAGTCTCTAAATGCATTTTTGTTCAAGAGTCTTCTCGGAATTACGTCAAAGGTAAGTGAGTGCGCGCATCTCTAACCAACCAAGCCCCCTGGGCCCTTGGAGCTTGGTTGCTTGGGGTTGAGATGCGCACACCCACATACCTTAGACGCAAATCACTCGAAAGTGACTCTGGATCACGGTTTGCGTGAGGACAAATTTTTGGGTTCTCAACCTCATGAGGATGAGGACAACCGTGACCTCATGCAATGTGAGGTTGCGTGAGAATTTCAAAAGCTGTCCTCAACCTCATGAGGATGAGGACAACCGTGACCTCATGCAATGTGAGGTTGCGTGAGAATTTCAAAAAGCTGTCCTCAACCTCATGAGGATGAGGACAACCGTGACCTCATGCAATGTGAGGTTGCGTGAGAATTTCAAAAAGCTGTCCTCAACCTCATGAGGATGAGGACAACCGTGACCTCATGCAATGTGAGGTTGCGTGAGAATTTCAAAAAGCTGTCCTCAACCTCATGAGGATGAGGACAACCGTGACCTCATGCAATGTGAGGTTGCGTGAGAATTTCAAAAACGACTCCTCACGTGAGGTGAGCTCACGTGAGCTCACGTCCTCATGAGGTGTCCTCATGAGGTATAGCGTTTGTCAACAGTTGATGATCAACTAGTAAACGTTGTGGCGCAGTGTTTCATAAATAAATCATATGTTGTTACGAGCCTTTATTCAAACATTTCAATCAACAAATTTTCTATTTAAATCGACAAACAGTTGAGCATTCAATGTCTTCCGCTTCACTCGGTTACGCAATTTGTTTGATGCCATGCCGCCCAGGAGAAGACCCGCTCGATTGGCGACGATGAAGCAGGAACAGTGAAGGCCGAGAGTGCCAGTTTTGCAATATCGGACCACTTCTGAAACGATTAATGAAATTAATGTAAAACGAAAGGTTGATGAAAACATTCTTACCGACTCTTGCATCTGCATCCACCATTTGATTGTCTCGACTTTCTTTTCCGGTCCATAATCGAGCCCTTGAATGTAATTGAGGCATTCGCGGATGTTTGCGTTCACTGGAGGTGTAGTGCATCTTCGACGGTTGCTGAGTGAGCCCAAAGAAAAGCAAGCCCACCACCACCAGATTGAGGAATAGACGCCCGAACCTCGGATTCAACTTCAGACGGTAGCTGGAAATGGGAGGATCAATAATGATAGAAAAAAGGAGTGAGATATTAATACCATGGACGCAATGGAGATGCAAGCTCGATCGACATCCACTTCCTCCAGGACTTTTGCGTAATTCGGATCCAGCGCAGTTGCCATAATGTAGAGGGGCTCGTAGTTAATGGTGTTATAATGCAGCATATGGGCGAATACTCGGTCCAGTTCATTCTCCAGAGCAATGGCAAGCGACTTGATTGTTGGCGGGCCTTCCTCCTAAAAACATGAACGCGAATTTATTACTCCATCTCTAATAAATATTCTAAAATTGTTCACCTTGGTATTTCTCACAGAAAGAAGAAGAGCTTGAACAAACGGGTAGGCCATGGAGATTGTGACGGATTGTTCGGCCTGAATTTGGGACAACGCTTTGGGTGTTTGAAGATCTGTGCACAACCCGGAAAATTGCAGATGATGTAGAGCTTTCCATCCTGGTCCTTGCACGTGCGAGATCCTTGCCATATCGGATGAGGCTTGCGGATTGCTTTGAGGTCCTGCACCGGTATTGCGCTTCCCAACTTGATCTTGCCGTGAACTTGAGTAGTGTCCATGTTTATGAAGACTGAAAATGATTGTAATTGATCAAGCTGGTCGGCAGAAAAAAAGAGATAGAAACTGGAAGGTGTATTTAGGACTCCTAGAACTCCCAAGCATTTTCGTGAGCTTATTAAATTCTCATGAGAACATGAAATCCTCATGGGATCAAAAATTTTCATGAGCTCAAGGGGTTCTCATGAGAATTTCATGAGGACAAGAGCTTGTCCTCAACCTCATGAGGATGAGGACGACGTGAGCTCATGCCGTGTGAGGTTGCGTGAGAATTTCAAAAACGTCTCCTCACGTGAGGTGAGCTCACGTGAGAATCGGTCCTCATGAGGATGAGCTCACGATGTTGTGAGCTCATGCAAACCGTGCTCTGGATGCATAAAAAATGTATGCATACCAGAGTTTATTTATGCGGTAGACCCTGGTCAACAAAACTATGTTCAACATCTTCCTTTTCACACTAAATTGGCACCTTTTTGGTCCATTTCCACCCAAATACAGACCTAAATCCCTTTAAAAATGGTCAAAATGAGTGATTTTGGGTGGTCCCAAAACTCAGTTTTTTATTGACCAGAACTCATAAATAATGCCTTTTTTGAACTCCTGAGGCCATTTTAGGTCGATATAGGGTGTTTGGAACACTTTGAAAAAGTTGATTTGGGGGGGGGGGGGGGTATATCCAAGTAGCGCCAAATTTTTTCTATTGATAGCATATGATGCCATGGTTACCGTATTCACTCTATTTATTGACCACCCTCTAATAAACGCCCACCCTTAAGGACCTATATCTCAGTTTGAAAAAATTATTTTGCAAATCTGTTTTTTTGCGTTTTCTTAGTTACCACGAGTTTACCTGATTCCTTTTTTAAATTTGGTTGAGCGCCCAAAAATCTCAAAATCGAAATATTTTTTTTTCCGATTTTTCAAGGGTTGAAAAATAAACGCCCATTGGCGATTAAAAGAGTGAATACGGTATATTCAATAAAATAGTAAACTAAGTAATCAAGAAATACACAAAAAGCAGAAAATGGAAAAAAACGCAGCATAAAAATTCAAATCTTTTTGCCTGAATAAATATTGGCAGCTTAATTTTGGAAATAGCGCCAGAGCTATAGCTGCTCAAAAATGTAGCAAAAAAAATGTCAAAATTTTGTCCAGCGCCAGCGCCGACCAAAATCTTTCATTGGCTGCAGCGCCATCGCCGAGCGCTGGCCCGGCGCTGTTTTTGCGCGGAGAAGAGCCGGCGCTTGAACCAAAATTTGTATAAACCATGGTTTCTTTAGTAGAGACATTGCAGCATAGTAAAAATGAAAGTCATGGTCAAAAAATTAATTCATCAAATTTTTTGCTAGAATTCTAAAAAAGTCTAAATACTTACAAGGGACCCTGTTCATATTTGAGTTTACAAAAGCTTGGAAAATCGATTATAACCGACTTGAAAACGAGAGAGAAGTACTAATTAAAAAACAAAACAGAATGGTTCAATTTCTCTTCATTCACATCCTGACGTCACCTAGAAGCAGGGTGGCAAGCTCACTCACCCTTCTCAACTCCAACTTGATCTGGGGTTGTTATTGTTTGCTAGGAAGATGGGATGTGCTCATGTTTGAAAAGGTGGCAGCTAGAGCAGCTGTTCTAAACTTGATTGCTGTCTTGCAGACATCTAGCAGAAATTATATAGATTGATTGAAGTAGAGACAAGAATATATATAAATTTCCAGGCAGAAAATGAAGGAATATATTTTCTACCATATGCACATAGAGTAAAAGATATGATGCTATTTGGTTTGTGCAAAACTTTTTGCAATATTTTGTAATATTTGTAAACTGAATTTCGATCCTATCAGCGTATATCACCACCCCCATGCAACAAAACTAGATGATGAAAATACTATCATCTAGCTTATTGTCATTTGCACAATAGTGGCCCCTTTTGACCTTCTTCCACTTTAACTACAGCCCCGTCACATTAAAAATTCAAAAAGCGCGGATTTCGAATTTATTGAATTTAGACTAAGAACCCATTGATACCCCTGCGTTTCGAATTTTTTTCTCAAAATTAAAACAGGCTTTCTAATCAAATCAGGGTCGAGAAACACGAAAATGAGGTTATCTCTTCAATCTGAGCACGGGAATCGGCCGAACTTCACTTTACTGGAAATCCAAAAACATTTTTCGAAAAAAATTGATGGTTTGCCTTGGTCCCCTATGGTTTTTGGTCAGTATTTTACCCCGTTTTGGTTACTGGAGCCTTTGAAAAAGAGCTTCTTTTTTTTGATCACGAGTCTTGCTTGGAATTATGTCTAAGGTAAGTGAGTGTGCGTATCTCTAACTCTCAAGTGACTTGAGTCAAGTCCACTGCGCCCCTTTCGAGGTGGAGGAGGGGGCAGGTGGCTAGAAGGCTTGGAGTTGAGATGCGCACACCCACATACCTTAGACACAAATCACTCGAAAATGACTCTGGATGCATGAAAAAGCATGCATACCAGAGTTTCTTCATGCGGTGGGCCCCTGTTAACAAAACTATGTTCAAATCCCATCTTTGTAGGTTCAGTAGAGGCGACCATGTCAAAAAAAACAATGGGGGACCAAGGCAAAGCAAAGTTTGTTTTATCGGAAAAATGGCCTTCCCACAATTAGAAAGATATTTTTTTCCCGTTTTTCAGATCTAAATTTTTTAATAAAAGTCTAAACTATAAGAGGCGCTCACCCTGTGTTCTACGGTGATAAAAAAAGTGTGGCAGTGAGTGCCTTTTAAAGTTTGGATCTAAAATTTTTATACTTTTCTAGAAATTGTGGTACCAAAATGTAGCTGACGGGGGGGCTACAATTTGGTACCAAAACTTTAACAAATTTAGGCGAATTTAGATTTAAAAAGCGGTCCTAAAAGTCTGACGGTGAACCTTGTGAACGGTGAAAATAGTTACGGTGAAATTCAGCTGACTGTGAAAATGGGGACAGCGAAATTAGTGACGGCGAAAATAGTGACGGTGAAAATTTATAGACAGTGAAAGTAGTGGGCACCCAATTATTTTCAGGCGAACAAAACAGTAATTTTGTAACCAAAATAGTTCGAAATGAAAACTTTGTCACTCATTTTCGTCACTTTTTAGCAGTATATGGCCGGATCATTCTGATTGTGATGAATAAAGAAAAACATTTTGTGTCTATGAAAATTACCGGTCATGATTTTTCGCCCTAATTTTTTATTGATGGGATACTATGCTAGCGTCCCACATTTTCGCATCTGGTAAATTTTGCAGCTTATGAAATGCATAAAGAGACGACGCCTCTATTAGTAAAATTTAAAATTTTACAGCAACAGTAGAAGCATTCACACTCACTACTTCACTAGTCTCGTGGCTGTGAGCAGCTGCAGTTAGTGTAGACCCCACGTCGATTAGCGCTGAATGCGGCTGCTTAACTCTTAAAAAATACATTTTAAAAACATTTTCGACGGGCTTCAATAGTCGACTCACTCTACCGACGCAGGAGTATGACTGCTTTCAGCTGGCTGATTTTGTGGTAACCTTATGGTTACATTTGTTGAGGACGATGGTGTGCTGCTAGAAAAGTCGAAAAGACCAGCTGTTGGACTAGCATTGAATTGTTGCGAACCAATTATAGCTAAAAAATATAATTTTGTAAAGACTGTTGGAATAGGTGTATCACCTGGTAATTTCCTATCTAAATATTGTTGATGTGCCTCGAAAATAGGGTCAGGCACAAAATTCGGATCCACATCAGCAAAGAAATCTGGTCCAACTAGATTTACTTCTCGGAATTGGTCGCTGATGAGTTGTAGACCCTGAAAAGTTGAATTTAAAAATTCTAAAGTACGCTGTTTGGATTAGCCAGAAAATATGTTTTTCTAGGTTTAAGTATTTTTTAGGCCCCAAATGGTGTGCTCCTGCCTTTAAACGCGATAAGCCTTTGTGCAAATTTCGCTAAGATCTCAAAATAATTGTATTTGTGACTTTATTTATTTCGCAAGATAAGTCAATGACTAAATTTTGACCTAATCTCGACCGATCGAAATTTTAAAATAAACTTTATTTCTATTCTTATCACTCCGAGGGCTGACTGTGCTGAGTGCTCATATGTAAAAACTTATGGAAAATTATTTGCCTGAAAGGGTTTACGTAGCAATCCCAAAAAAATGACCTTCTTCGAAGACATTTGAAAATTCTAATGCTAGATTTAAAATTAACATTAGAAATTGGTCCAGGATGGCCACTCAATACAGTTAATAGTGTTAGAGCAAGGCCATGAGTTGACAGTGGTCCATATAAAAGTTAAAAAGACCTGTTTAACAGCAATTTTGATAGCGTTTGTAGTTTTTTCTTCGTGACTCGACTTGTCATCTTGCTGAAAATTTATCTGGTAATTTAAAAAAGCCGCAGCGAAATACCGTATGTAAATGAGGGTTTTCTGCTTTCTTCAGCACTTCACTAGGCACATCAATTATTCGCTGTTAAAAAGACAATATAGAAAAGCAATGGTAAAATTGCTAGAAACCTCATCCACAAACTTGGTCATCTTCAGAGCTAAAGGAAAAAAATTATTTTTTCTCATATAGTTATTTCACTTATTTTTTTTCAAATTGAGTGTTGTCGGCTGACCGAAATTCTCGGTTTCGGTTAACCGAATCGAAACCGAAAATAGAAATTTTCGGTTAACCGAACCGACCTGATAACCAAAAACAAATGATTTTCAGTTTGAAAAAATTGGTTAATTGAACTGACAACTCTAGTTGAACTTTATATTCTTTGAAAATTTTTGGACGCGTAAAATGGAAAATAAACGCTACCAGCAATATTATTGTGAATGTTCTCAATCCTTAAAACTAGTCTTTCAGAGTCAATTTCCAACTTTTTCTCAGTGTTCTGCAGCTGACTCATTGTAGACATAAGTTTGTTGGTGAACTCTTCTAGACATTCTCTGAGCTTAAATACAACTTTGAAGGACCATGGCTTTGCACGAAGTGGTATGACAAAAATTTGAACTGGCGAGGGAAACTTTTCTCTGGTCTCTCACTGTACTCTTTGGAGTCATATCAAACGACTCAAAAGAGTATAGGGAGAGACGAAAGAGAAGTGTCCCCCGCCAATTAAAATTTTGCACATGCCATTGCGCGCAAAAACCATGGTCCTTTAAGGACGGAATCGAAGACATTTTAGACTCATGTTTTAGTTCATCCTAGCTAGACTGGACGAGTCGAGGGAACTTATTTACCTGGGGGACGCATTTTTCGCTTATTTGTAAATCATGTTTAAACGACTTCCAAGTAACTTTTATATGCTAAAAACGATAAGAAAGGTGGTTCCGTAATTTTTCTACATAAAAAATGGATTTTTTCAAAAAAAAAAAATTTTTGACAAAAATTTGACTTTTGCCTGGGGGACCAAGGTAAACCACATTATGTAAAGGTATTATAGTATTTGGTCACTGGAGCTGGGCAAAAAGAGTCTACTTTTCCAAAATGGGGCCCTAAATCCTAAGCCTAACGGCTATACGCTGCTTAAAAAAAAGAAAGCCCGGAGTTGACATGTCCGGGCCAAGGGCTCACATACCTATACACGTGTGAAGTTGGCTGACCTTGGTTCCCAAGGCAAAAAGTCAAATTTTTGTCAAAATTTTTTTTTTGAAAAAATCCATTTTTATGTAGAAAATTACGGAAACCACCTTTCTTATCGTTTTTAGCATATAAAAGTTACTTGGAAGTCGTTTAAACATGATTTACAAATAAGTGAAAAATGCGTCCCCCAGGTAAATAAGTTCCCTCGACTCGTCCAGTCTAGCTAGGATGAACTAAAACATGAGTCTAAAATGTCTTCGTCCCCCAGGTAAATAAGTGCCGAGTCGAGTACTCGAAATCGAGTAATTTCGAGTGATATTCGAAATTTTTCGAGTACCGAGGCGAGTACTCGACTCAAAAATTTCGACCTTCGAGTACGAGTCAAGTACTCGAACATTTTGAGTTAAGTTTAGAATCAAATAATCAGAAATCTGCTCGTGGACCACATTTTTCTGTTCATGGCTATCCCATGCCTTACCAACTTCAAATGATTTAATTTTTATCCAAAATTTCGACCAAAAATTACACTTGAAATCAAGGAATACGGAATACTATTCGAAATTTTTCGAATAGTCAAGTACTCGAAAATTTCGAGTTTCGAAAATCATGTCGAGTCGAGTTATCGAAAATATCAAGTACTCGCCAACCTAGTCCTAACATATGCTGCCTACCCTTGCCTTAGCCTTAAAATTCACGAAAAAACAGCAACAACATAGGGAAAAAGGGCAAAACTCACCCGCCCCCCTCCCCCATTGAGGGATAGGGCTAACTTTTTGAACCGTTTTTACTTTAAAACTTGATCGCAGTCCTCAGGCACCCAACTGTAAACTAAACTAGACTTCAAAAATTTCCAGTTCAATCAGCTTTTTTATGTTTGATCAAAAAAGTTGGAAACCCTAAAAAAAATTCCAAAATTTTACTTGAGCATCCTGTTTCAGCGTCCATTTAGTATTGTCCTGGGTGGGCAAAAAAGCAGCAAATTTGTCTTCCATAGGTTTTTAGTGCTAAAAAAGTTCTGAATATGTTGATTAGAACAAAAATCTAGTTTCAAATTGTTATTTATGGCATTGTGTTGCTCTCACAAATTTTTAATTATTATTTTAAAAGTTTTTTCTAGCGTAAAATATATTTGAGGCGAAAGAAGTATATTTGCGCCGCAAATATACTTTTTCACAAAACCTCCACTTTTCAACTTCGAGGGGCGAAATCTTAATTTTATTCAAAGCAGACCCCAAATCTAATTGCAAAAAGTCCTCCCTCACCACCCTCAAAATGACCAAATGTGGATTCCAAAAATCCACTTCTAAAACTTCCGACCCAATTTTTATTTTGTCCAGTGCGGAGATATGAAAAAACCGACACGAATATTTCAATCTACAATAAAAGGCTACTCAATGACACCAAAATCTCCACAAAGTGTCCACGAAAAGTGAGAAAAATCGCATTCCGAACACATTCAGTCAAAAAATTACTGAATGTGGGTAATGAAAACTGCTTACTTTTAAAGTTGGCTAGATTTTTTTTATCCAGTAAGGCGGTATGAAAAAAAATGCATTCTTACACCTACAGTTAAAGAGATACCGAATGACACCAAAATCTCCACAAAGTGTCCACAAAAAGTGAAATAAATCTCGTTTCGAACAAAAAATCCAAACAGCGTTACACACTGACACATGCCTAATACTATTTAGAGATTTATAAATATTCAAGTTTAAAACTGAAAATAAACACTGGAAAATTAAACTTGTGAATACCCTAGGACAAACTTAGCTTATTTTCCACTTTTCAAATATTTCAAATTATTTATACACAAAATTGTAGAGAACACTGAACCCTTTAGGGGGGGGGGGGGGTTGACTTTATATACGCATTGCCTTGTGTCGAAAGTTATAGTCCCTCTGGGGCTGTTTTAATTTAGTTTTTTAGTAAGTTTTTAACTTTTAGGTCCGAAAATCATCGAGCAATCGATTACAACCAGTTCCAGCACTGCTTTGCTATCATCAACTGCCTCAATTTTGCGATTTTTGGCAATGACTACAAAAATTTAAGGAAACTAGCCAAATCGATGCGTACTAGGAACTGAGATTTTTTGAGATTTCGATTTACATTATTACATACAACCATATGCTGAAAATGACGGCAAGAAAAAGGGCTACATTTTGAGTGTAAGGTTGCAAATGAGTATGTAAATTAAAATTGGGGAAAAACGTCAGTTCCAGGATACTACCGAGAAGTACTGTTATAGTCCTATTGAGGATTTCACCGAATTGGATTTTTTGGCGCTAGTAGCGAATACCCCCCAACGATTTTCACTTTTTTTACTGTAGTAAAAAGTACCCAAATATATGTTCCAGACCCCGGAAAATATGCGTAAACTCTTTTTTAGTCACAACTTCGTACGCTGGCCTACCCCCAAGCCTAAGGGCTAAGCCTAAACTTGTTGTTTGCAAGGGTAGTTACAGCAATTTTTAAAAGGTCGGATGCTTGGGGGGGGTATTCGCTACTAGCGCCGATTTTTAATATTTTAGCCCCAACTTTATACCAACTTTTCACCTGTATGATAGCTTAAATAAAGGCCCAGAAGCTTGCCTACATTTTGAACTAAACTTGTAAATAAAAGGAGAAATAAATAAGGGCTACAGCCAGTGGTAGTCGAACCTGTGACCTAAGGCGAGGCGTATATAAAGCCCCCCCCTTTAAATTATGTTTTCGCTCCTATTTTACAATGCTGTTGCTTGAGCTAATCAGTTAATGATAGTATGTATTTGTGTTTATACCGGACACGATAAAACTTTTGCTATGCACAAAAAAGTAAGGAAATTTATACTCGGGCTCATCCAAAGGGCGTGAACGTAAACTCAAAGCACTAGAGTTGAATTCTTTTTCGTACTATGTAGAGATCGATTGGTATTCGTAAGCCAGGAAATCGTTGAGGGTCGCGAAAGAATTGGGGAATGCCCCATATGGCATTGTCGTAGATGTTTTTCAAGTCCAAATACAAGAACTGTGTATTTGCACTGGCGACATTGCTGAAGTCTTCCTGATAATAAAATCATTATTTTAATAATTGCAATAGCATAACTTTACGGTCTGAATTGGGTTGTCAAGTCGGTTTCGTCGCCAAATCTCTCCTCGAAGTAACTCACGATTGTTGGAAATCTCGATCAATATAACTTCACGGCAACATGTTTCACTTAGCCACTTCTTTGCTTTTTGTTGTAGGGCATCCAGCTTTTGCGAATATCCAACTTCAAGCACTACTCTCAACTCATACTAAAAGATTCAATGAAGTGGAGACATAAACCGGAAAACATGCCTCAGCCATTTGCCGGATAAGGTTCCTCCGCCTGATTGTTCTTTACCAGGGGGTCTTTTTTTGAACCAGCTTCCATCAGGCTCTATCACGCTGCCAGTTGTAGTAAGGTAAGCTGAAATATATTCGAGTAAGATCATTATTGATTGTAATATTACTAGTGGAAGTAAAATAGGCGAAACGAGGTTGTTAGAAGCAGTCGTTGTGCGCAAAACAGGTAAAATTATCTGAACCGACAAATTTATCTATCAGATGAAATTCAAATTACTATTATCTGACAGATAAAATTTATCTGCCAGATAAAATTTATCTGTCAGATAACATTCAAGTTTTATATAAAAATAAATATAAAATTAAAAAAATGGGCTCCACACTTGCCAATCTAGAGAAATTACCAAAAAATAATAATGGCTAAAAAATTTAATGGGTTTCAAAATTTTTCAGCCAGGATTTTTGGCGAAACCCATTCAATTTTTTAGCCATTGTTATTCTTCATAATTCCTGTAGATTTGCAAGTGTGAAACCCACTTCTTAATTTTATATTGATTTTATTTAAAACTCGAATTTTATCTGACCGTTAAAATTTTATCTGTCATATAAAATTTTATCTGGCAAATAGATTTTATCAGTTAGATAAATTTATCGGTTCAGATAAAATTATCTGTTCTGCGTACCACGCAAGCAGTGTTGTCAACCGCACCAGGTGCCGCACACGGTGCCGGTGCGGGAAATCGTTAGGGGTCGGTGCTGGTGCGGATGCCGGTGCGGAAAATCGTGACGGCTCCGTGTCGCTGCGGGTGCTGGTGCAGCTGCCGGTGTGGGAAATCGTGACGGCTCTGTGCTGGTGCTGGTGCGGGGTGAGAGAAGACCCGGTGCTGGTGCCGGTGTGAATGAATTTTCAGCCTGCATCGGCACCAGGTTCGTTTAAGACGAAGGTTGATTCAATTATATTCTACAGTCAAAGCTCGATATAGTAGTCCCTCTCAGGAACAAGCCTAGGGGTACCATATCGGAAAGGCTACTGCATCGGGTGCCACTATATTAGATTTATTTAGCTCTTTCACCGGATCTAGAATTTTAACAAAGCTCTGATGCAGGAAATGATATTCTCAGCTAAAGAAATCGGTTTAGCATATTCTGGCCATTCCAGCCAGTTACTCATAAGTTGAAAGGTTCTTTTCGCAACTGACTATTGTTTCTTGTGGCCACAGAAAGGGTGCTGGACCGAAGACTATCTGACAAAAAGTCGTTCTCAATGTTCAAAAATACCTTGTGCCGGTGCAAAAAATTGGTAGGTGTCAGTGCCTTGGACGGGTGCCGGTGCGAGTGCTGGTGCGGGGTAAGCCAAATGGCCGTGCGAAAAATTTCTGATTTGCAACACTGGTTAGAAGCTGAGTGGATTTTAGAGTTAAGGCAGGGATAATTGTCTTTTTTGAAAAAATTTAGGAACTTATTTATTGTGAAGATAACCAAAAAAACAGCCGGCTTTTTAATGAAATCAAGGACGAGAAACACGAAAATGAAGTTTTCTCCTCCATCTGACCACTCCTCGTGGGGGGATTGTGAACTCAAGCCATAAAATTTGCTTAGAAGTCGTCCAAAAGTGATATACAAATTACAGGAAAAAGCTAAAAATGCTTAACATTTATTTGCCTTATAGTGCAATAAAAACGGAAAAGTGGTACGAAATGAATAGAAATGATTTAATAGTTATAAAAAGTAAAAAATTCACAAATTTGACGTTTTTAACATCCCTCTTTCTAACCTATTTTTCTTCCAAATTTTCAAATCAACCATATAATGACACTAAATATTATTCATTTTCCATGAAATGTCTTAACTTTTTCGATTTGGATCACGGAAAAACGATTTTCCAGAAAAAAAAGTTATGACTCTTCAACAGTAGAACGGTCGAGTGGCTAGGTATTCTGGGTATTTTACTCTATTTTTCGTGCTGAATCTTTATCTGGTGTCAGAAATTCAAAATTTGTGGTATGAAGGGTTAACTGTGGGCTATACTATAGAATCACCCCCCAGCTAGCGAAAAATTTACTTTTCCTGAAGGGAAAGGACCAATCTCATATTGTTTCTCGTGCTCTGAAACGGCACGGAAACACTTAGGTTTCCTAAAAATCGAAAAAAAAATTCGATTTGTCTTGGTCCTCCAAGGTAAAAAATTTAGGAAAATTCAAAAAAACATTTGTTTGAATTCCCGCCAAAATATTTTTAGGCGCATGGGGCTTTTTTTCACACTATAAGGCATAAATGAGTACACATAAATGCTAAGCGATTAATTTCACCACTATAAATTATTTTTTAAGTCAAATCTCGAAAAAAATTTCGAATTTTAACCACGTACTTTTTGTCGATACTTATTTAATAACCTAATAACACATTTTCATGTTCGTGTTTACAAATATATATAAAAAACCAACTTGACGAACCCACTCCTTGAAGGCCACCGTCCATAGAAACTACTTGCTGTCTTACGCTTTCAATGGCACCTTCATGTGCAGGAGTAGGAATTTCCACGATGATAATTTCTCCACTCTTGTAGTCCAGCTTACATCGAGGGCGATCTTCCATTGGCAAGACTGCATTGAAGTTTCCACAAAGGCTTTGCCAATCACATGCGGAAGCCTAAAACAGTTTGGTTTTTACCACAACTAATATATTCTTTACATTGCTACATTAGAAGAACTCTTGAACATTTTGATCGTCTCGATGATCTCATCCACGCTCATCCCATTCGGCATACTTGAGGGCATTAGCTTGGTCTCTGAAAATATTTTCGTGACCAAAGATGTGGTTTTTGAAACTCTCGAGTTTAACTTCCAGACGCAACTGAATTTTTAAGTTATAGTCAAAGAGAAATATAAAATAGCAGTTCGGGTGGTCCGCTTATTAGAGGAGAATATTTCGTATGTAATCACATCATGATAAGATGCGATTAGGCAGATCTATCTCTCAAATTTTGAAGCAGTTCAAAAACACGTAGTAATGGCATAGTGCATACCGTTTTTCCTCTAATAACTCACCCGGGTGAGTTATTTTTTGGATCGCTGAAAATTGGAAAAATTTGAGGTCGATCTCAAGATTTTTGGGTGAAACTATTAAATTTTAAAACTGGAATCGGTAGAGCTCGTGGGAATTAAGAAAACGCAATAAACAGCTTTGCAAAATATTTTTTCCATGCTGAGATATAGGCCCTCAAAGTTGAGGGGGTGAGTTATTAGAGCAGGGTGAGTTATTAGAGGAAATACGGTAAGCTCGCGAATTCGTCAAAGACAGAAAATATATATCTATATGGGTTTCTTACTTTTTGGTTTAGGCTTGGGTAATAGCTATGGGTAATTACCCCCAAACACCTTAATCTTCATTCCACATAAGCCTGAGCCTTAAAATCAACAAAGAGAGAAAGTCAATTTTTTTTTGAAGGTCACGCAAAAACCGGAAGAGAACAAATTTTCCAGGTTGTTCGGATGTAAGACCTTATTGAAAAAATTAAAAAAGTACAAGAAATTGAGATGTTAGAGGTCGAATTCGAGATTTCCGGGCGCAAAAATTATTGAATATGCAGAATATGTAAAGCTTACGATAGTCAATAAGATATTTTTATTGTCCCTAGATACAAGTATGGAAAGGAGCCATTTATCAAAAGCTTAGCTTTTATTAAGATACCGTAAATGTTCTAATAGAGCGCCCCTCTCTAATAGAGCCCCCTCGATTTTTGACTAGGATTTCAGAGTTAGCACCATTTTTGATTGACAATTTCAAGAGGTAATTTCAGGGGTGGAAAGATAAAGCCCCTTGGGGCTCTATTAGAGCATTTACGGTATGTATGTTAATGATCATGGTGAATTAAATAATAAATGAACTCCCAGATAATGCTCTAGTGAATGGTTGCTGATCTGACAATTTGAACGAAGTTGAGTCGAAAAATTACAATAAAATTTTCGCCTTGTTACTTGGATTCGATTGAACCTTGTTAACAGCTTGAAAACTTTAGACCATCTACCGTATATCCGCTTATTTCTCCCTCCCTCTAATTACTCCCCCCACCTAACTTCAAGTGGTCTGAAATTTCTGTTTTCATTTACTGTTTGAGCTGTGTAAAAAGTGCCTGAGAGGGATTTTAAAAATCTAACAGGCATTTTTAGACAGCTCCAACAGTAAATGAAAACAGAAATTTTAGGCCACCTGAAGTTTGAAAAAATCGCATGCCTCTAATTACCACCGCCCCCCCCCCCCCCGGGGGAGAAATTAGAGGAAATACGGTAAAAACTTTTAGGAAAACGTACATACAGGAAAACACCAGGCTAGGACAATTTACTCTAGTACAATCGCCTTTTTGGAAAACCGCATTTTAGGAAAATGGACAATAGGACAATTTACTCTAGGACTATCGCTTTTTAGGACAATTCACAGAATGACAATGGACAACAGGACAAGAGACTATAGAGCATACTGTTTTCAGACCCATAAAGTGATGTTAGAACGTTTTAGACAGTTAAAAATTGTCCAAAAAGGGGCTTTTCCAAAAATGACATTGTCCTAGAGTATATTGTCCTAGTGTCTCTTTTGCTAAAAGGCGCTTTTCCAAAACAGTCCATTGTCCTAAAGTACATTGTCCAGTTGTCAATTGTCCATACCTTTCATTTTTCCTATATGCACGTTATCCTAGAAGGCGCTTTTCCTGGCATTATTACTTTCCTAAAAGTTAATGTCCTCAGCTGGCCCTGCCATTAAACTATATAAAAAATTAATTTTATTTAGGTTATTAGAGTGGATCCTGTTGATTCAGTTATAGGTGTAGTTCTGCAAAAATCGTTTGACAAAAAGTTTGAGTTGGCGTATTATGTACAAATTATTGGTCAAATGAACAGCCAAAGATAAACTTTTGACATAGAATTTGATAGATCGAAACTTTTTGTCTGTATATATAAGCCATGCAGCTTTGAATAGAGCCTTGAGGTGTAAACAATGATGAAGGAGAAGAAGATTATGGGCTTCATCATTTTCAAGTAGAAGGATAGGTAATGACTTTGTTTCCACTTTTCTTGGTGTAGATATGATAGATGCTTGGGATGTATAGCTAGGATCCGCACAATTTTATGCTTTGATTTTTATAGAAATTGGATGAGTAATTCATTAGACACTTTTCAAATGGCTCGGAAGGTTAATGTAAAGGAAGAAATATTGTCAGTTCTGTCAAATTCTTATTTTAGGATGTTTATAAAAGGGTTTTTAAGAGATTCATGTGGTGCTAACATGATTGGCGCTTCAAGAGATGAGCGCTGGTCAAAGCTGTGTCGTTAGGTTTCGTGATGGTGTGCGCAACTATTTGACTGAATTTTGAGTGAAGAATGTATAAAAAACACCAAATTATTGGAAAAAATAGTGAATGATCACCAAATTTATCCCAAGGAATCTACGAAGAGCAACACTAACAGTCCTCACGATCCAGGGAAAATACCCAAAGAAAAATTCCAAAAAATTTCGAGTAAGCTGCACGAAAGTGAATTTAGCTGTCAGAGACACTTACCTTTTGAAAGCGGTGCAAAAAATAGAGTCTTCTCAACAAACTGTACTAATTTAAAAATGGGCATTACGGAATTTCGCAGCTAATTCTGTTTGCAGCAAAATCTCGTAATTTTGCTGCAAATTCTCGTAATTTTGCAGCAAAACCTCGTAATTCGGCAGCAAATGTTTCATTAAATAAGTTGGATTGCTCAGAAACACACCCTGGAGTGGCCAAAAGCCCCTGAAAGTTTGTTTTTTAACTCCCCCCACTCCGGCGTAACACGACCGCGTAACACAATTTGACCAGTGTTACGCGTAACACTGTTTTTGAGTCGCGTAACACGATTGGCGTAACACGAGTTAAGTAACAGAATTTGTTACCCGACTCGTGTTACGCATGTCTGTTACGCGTAACACTGCTTTCGAGTCATGTAACAAAGTCTCGTAACACGCTATTTTGTTACGCGTAACACCGAGTCACGTAACACCTGATTTTTGGCTTCTGGATTCATTTTTTTGTGTTTTTACCTTTTGAAATATTTGTCTTCTTATGTTTAACGGGATTTAAGAGTGTGTAGAAGTTTCTAAAAAATAGAAGTTTCTGAAGAGATAGTAATTTTCCTATTTAGGACGCATCTCATGTTACGCGAGTTGAGTCACGTAACAACACCTTATTACGCGACTCGCTTTTGCTAAGTTATATCTCCATATAGTATTTGGATCCGCTGTGTCTTTTTTCACCACTTTTAACTTAGAGCTCAATTTTCTGCTACGTTTTGCGAACCTATGTTGGATATCTTTCCGGAACACTCAAGTACAGCATATTGGTTTTTTTTATAAGCACAAAATGTATGATCAAAGTTCGCACTGAAAATTTTTTTCCTGCCGTCCAAATTGGAGATAATGTATTTTTAGCATGGATTTTCGGTGGAAGTTTGGGTTCAAACCCGATTTTCTCGTAATTTTTGCAAACTCATGTCGGCTATCTTTCCGTTGGTACCCAGGTAGTGGTATTCAGGTGGTATTACCCAGGTTGTGTAACCCAGGTGGTGGTGCCCAGGTGCTGGTGCTCACTGAGCACTGCTTAGGTGGTCATGTCCTGGTGGTTGGAATTTTTTAACAAACTCATAATACAGTCGTGTCTTGATATAACGCAACCCTTGAAATTATTCCAGCAAAAAATGTCGTCAAATTTACGTTCGCTATAACGCGACTTTTTTCCGGTCCCAAGGTGTCGCGTGATATCGAGACTTGACTTTAAAAAATACTGCGTTAATATTGGCAGCATATTTATAAAATTAGTTTGTTTTAAACAATCATCATATTGTCAGCGAATACAGGATCACTTGCAGTCGTACACTTTCCAGATAGTTGAGGCGGGATCAAGGCAATTTGCTCACACTCCAGGCGACTGGAGTAGCTGGAGTGAAAAAATAGCACTTGCAGATGGTAAACACTTAATACACGAGTAGCGTAACAGAATTTGTTACGTGTTACGCCGGAGTGTGGAGGGAGCTTTTAAGGGTTTACTAAGAGGGGGGGGGTAAACTTTTTCGGGTTCAGGGTAAACTGGGGGCTCTATGACATTTGCGGCTTGGACATTTGCGGCGCGACACTTGCGGCCGACTTTTGCGGCCGACATTTGCGGCCGACATTTGCGGCTGTTCTGGTACTTGCAGTCTACTCACATTTTTCAGCACTGAGTTTTCATAACATTTTTATTTCGAAGATCCTATTATTACTGCTATCCTTTTTATTACTGCTAGAAGCAGGGTTGTTAACCCTTCAATGAAGATCTTCATTGAGGATGAAGATCTTCATTATTTTTCGATTTTATTGAAGATTGAAGATCGAGGATGAAGGAGAATTTTTTTTATTGAGGATGAGGATGAAGGAGAAAAAATCTTGTATTGAGGATTGAAGATTGAGGATGAAGGAGAAATTTTTTTTATTGAAGATTGAAGATCTTCAATCTATCTTCAATCAAATTTATTAAAGTGAATGTCTTCATTATTTTTCGATTTTATTGAAGATAAGGATGAAGGATAAATTTTTTTATTGAGGATGAGGATTGAGGATGAAGGAGAAAATTTTTTTATTGAGGATTGAGGGTGAGGATGAAGGAGAATTTTTTTTTGAGGATTGAAGATGAAGGCTTCAAAAAATTTTTGGCGTAAACAAATCTGGCTAGAAGAGATGGGTAATCTTGATTTAACTGAATTTGTTGAACAGCCCGATCACAACGCTCACAAAACCACAGAAGAATCGAGCCAACATCAGTGTTTGAATATTTCAAAAGGTTTCTTTCAAGGTCAATGTTTTCAATAAAATTATTGTACTCTCCTATTTTCGTTTAAAAATATTTACAAAGCAACTAATTTAAGAGTGATCACTATATTGAAAACAGAGGATAACATTGCCACGCAAAAGTTACGACCCCGGCTATTGCATTCAACAAAAAACGTTGCTGTTCACTCTAGAAAACCAGTATATGTTGCAAACGATTCGGCAATGAATAGACTAGTGAACATGTATGCAGCGATAAATGATCCTTCAACGAGCAAATTCAAGAATTTTTGAGCTCTGTACAGTATGGACTGTGAGAAAACAACTTTAATCGTTGGGATGACTAAACATATATTGCTTTCAATAAAATCAATATTGAAGTTGTTTATTTGTATTACAGTCTACTCTCGATACAGTGTAGCTCGTGGGGATCAGAAAAATGTAACACTATATCGAGAGTTACACTATATCGAGAGTACACTATATCAAAGGTTTCCGTACAAAACAGTAATCTTATACTTATATCGAGAGTTTTCGCCTTAATGGCTGAAACCCCAATCAAAAACATATTTTATTCAACAAACGATAACAATCATACATAAGAGAAAAAGATTAACGGTCAGACAGAAGTAACTGGTTATCTTTGGCTGCATCTGTTTTTTCGCCTTTTTCGTAAAAGTATTCATCCAGGGCATCATAAGACTGAGAACTGCAGATCATCGCAATTCCGTTCTACATAGTGACGAGCCATGGCAAATGCACTCTGAACTTCCAGTCGCTGATGGTTTTTCCACTTCCAAAGCTTCGACTTCGTTGCCTCGTTTATCGCTCCGTCTTCTAGATTCCTCTTCAGACAGTGCAACATTTCGGCAGCGATGAGACAGCTGAAATGATCGGCAGCTTTAAGAAACCTACTCGTCTCACCAACGTCTCGATGTACAAAATCTTGCAATGTCATCAGTGTCAATCAGGAAATCATTTGCAGTTCAAAGCTTATCAATTGATCCGATCGAATGCTTCTCTTCAGACCTAGCGTGCTGAACCTCTCGCCTCGAAATATCCCTCAAGTGTATTTTAGCTAAGGATCAGTTCATATTATATTGAAGGTTCACAAGAGTGGACCTAATTTCTATCTCCGCTTACCCACTGCGCACGCTGATCGGCAATTCGGACCTGACAAAAGCTTATTGTTTACGGTATGAAGCGCTGGGAATGCTCTAAAACAATTGGCAAGAGCGAAAGTTTTCAAACCATGAACCAAGAGCAGGAGCAAAATTTTGAAATGCTCAGCAATGGTTTCCATCCTGGAACTTTGCATGAGACGCTTTGTTTTGGTTTTCGTTTGCATAATATAAAAGTTATTCCATTTTTTATTTCTACCCGGGAAACTATCAATGCATTTAGCTCATTTTTTAAGCAAAAAGGACACTATCAATATTTTGTCATAAAACTAGCTATTTATCGGAAAAGAAGAATACTTAAAAAAAAGTTTATAATTATTTTTTTTCATCAGGCTGTTCAAAAAACCCTAATTTTTCAATTGGTTAAAAGACCTTTTTGATTTCAGCTAGTTAAGTTTCAGTTGGTGTCTTATAAATTTTTGTAGCAAAATTTGTCATCTACAAAAGTCAATTGTGATATTTAGCATGGTTGTTCATGCTTTGAGTCAAAATTCAAAGTTTCCACTTATTCAGCAGCAATTTTATAACACCTACCAGTGTTATTTCAAATTTTGCTCAATCAAAAATTTTTAAAAAAAGTTGTTGTTTAATCGCCTTTGGAAAACATTTTTCAAAAAATGAGCAGTCCCATACCCAACAACGTTTTCAAAAATGTTTTTGGTAAATTTTGATTCTAGTAGCGAAAGTTCTTAAAAACGAGTCGGGTAAGTACTCGATACAAGCACTCACACTTTCGTGCCATAAAATAAAAATTTTCGAAAAACAAGTTTTGACTGAATATTGAATTTTCGCCTTCGGTAACCAAGCGAGCAAGGCTAGCTAGTCAATAAAAAATAAGATCGGGGAAAACAACAAATTCGCAGACGAGAAACTTGTCTAGGCAAAAGACTTGCACACGTCAAAACTCGTCAACAGCGAAACTTGCAATGGCAAAAACTCGCCAATGGCAAAATTCGGTAGTGAAAAATTTAATTTTACGACCGTCTATGACGGTTTAAAGGGATACAGGACGTTTGGTCGCTAGCATATTGACCACGGCACTAATTTGATCGCCAAAACTGACTGCCCCCTAAATTAACTGTCAACAAATTTGACCGCCACCTAAATTGACCGCCACACGGCGTGTGTAAAGTGGCCAAATCGTGTTAAGACCACAAATTCATTTATTTGAAACCATTTTCTATTTTTTCCCTTCATATTTTGTCTCAAATTATGAGTCTCAACACGCTTTGTTATGGTAGTAACAATTTTTGGCGGTTATTGTTGCGTTGCACCATTTTTTCATCAGAATTTTGCACTCAGTTGATTTTATAGACAATTTTTTGCTGCAAGTTGCTGTTCGAGTGTGGTCAACTCGGGGGTGAGTGTTTTTCATAGTTATTCGTAGTTATCTTCAGCCTCTCTGGCTTGGCGAAAGGCGTCTTTATCGCAGATTTTGAAAGTCCTCCTTTTCGCTCGCTTCCGCCACCATTTCAGTTCTCGAATTTAAGAAGGATACAATAATATATCTAAAATATCTCGAAATAGTTAAGTACTTTTAATGCTATTTTTAATTCGAAGGCTATCCCCGCCTTCTAAAGGTTAGATGATGATAAATCTTTTTGACCAATATATAGCCCTAGGAAATAGCCATCGAATGACCAGATGACCAGAATGACCAGACGCATAATTTCCTAACCAGAGCAATGGAAGTTATATAGTACTGAATGTTAGCCACATTTTGGTACTAAAACTTCTGGAGAAACATAACGAAAATAGATTTTTATTTTTAAAGGCGCTCACTTGAAGATGAAAGACGTGTCAGATTATAACAAAATAAGCGCCTCCTAAAATTTAGATCTATTTTTGTTTTGTTTTTCAGAAGTTTTAATACAGTCGACTCTCATTTATCTGACACCCAGGGGACCGGCCTTAGGGTGTCAGATAAACGAGTTGTCAAATATCTGGAAGTCAGATAAATGAGGTAATAAATCCAATTAAAGGCTAAGGTGTCAGTTTACTTAGTTTTTTAAATTTATTCAAAACAACCAACAACCAGGCTTGTGCTTCCAGGCGCTCATCTAAAACAAAAATGAGGAGCGTAAAATAACGCGGACTTCAGACATGAGCGAAATGAACGAAAACGACAAGAGCAAAGAGAAAGCGTGGTATTTGTTTTTGCATAGAATTTTGGTTTTTGGCCACAGAATATTTTATTTTGGCCATAGTTTTTGAATGACCATAGAATTCGTCTCTTTTTGCAATAGAATTCTTATTTTCGGCCATAGATTTTTTTTCACCGTACTCTCGCAAATTATGTTTTGACCACTTCTTGAGATTTTACTGTGTCTGAAAGATGCTGCGAAAACGTTTTGGTAAACTTTTCGACTATTAGCTGCTCAAGACAAAAAGCCTAATTTTTAACAGAAAAAGTTTTCTCAAAAAAGTGTTATTTGCATATATTTTTGCAGCAAGTTTCAGACACAATAAAATATTAAAAAGTGGTTGAAGCATGATTTTGAGCGAGTACGACAAAAAAATCTATGGCCTAAGAGAAGAATTATATGGCAATTTAAAATCTATGGCCAAATTTGAATATTCTATGGCGAGAATGGCGAGAAAACAAGAATTCTATGGCCAAAAAGAAATATTATGCAAAGCTAAATTCAATAATCCAAGCGCTTATTACACAGCGTGTCAGCCTATTAAATCCATTCAAAATAAATTTTGAATTCGAATTCAAAATATTACTTTCGTGTCAGGACCACGTGAAAAATATTGCAATTTTTTCCGACCTTCACTTTCACTTTCTCGAGCTCAACATACTGGACTTTAATGGGCTATGGTTTGTACCAACGGAAAATGACAAAATTTCACACATTTCTGTTCTTTACTTTTGTTTTTGCCTTCATATTTTGCAAAAAATAAAATACTAATTAAAATGAATAGTTTTGGTTGTAACTGACGCACTTCAAGTGATCTGTGCTCTCTAAAAATCTGGTTAAAAAAAATTCTGTCTGGTTTAAAAGATAGCTCTTTCACTGCGCTATCGATTGGTATAAAAAAGTTGTGAAAAGTATAGGTTTTCAGAAAGTTTCATGGGTATTTGACAGAAAATAGATTCTCATCCAATAGTTCAACAGGCATAAATTTCAAAATTTCCATTAAGCGACTGTATTTTACTGGCCAAAAAAAATGCTGGCTGCTCAAAATATAGCTCTTCCGCTTTCGATTAGTATACAAAAAGTTGTGAAACGCTAGAGTTTTCCAGAAATTTTCTAGGGTATTTGACAGAAACTGAATTGATCTCTAATTGTTCAGCAGGTATATTTTTTAAAACGTTGATTTTTTTTTCCTAGGCTGAGACTTTTGGCATGATATCGGCACGACAATTGGCTGTGAGATGGATACGACACTTGCCAGTGAAATTCAATAGAAGCCCTCACATCAGGATGCAGGATCAGGATACCGCACAAGAAAATGACTAACAACTTTTAATGTGATTTATAAAATATAAAAAGTATAAAAAGACTTAGGAGACGTTCAAACCCTACTCACAGTTGACCGAAAAGGGCCCGCATCCCCACTTTTTAACTCTTAACTCAGTGTCAGATAACTGGGGTGTTGATTTTTTTAAGTTCGACTTCTGGCCAACCAAATTGCTTACAGGGTGTCAGATAACCGTGAATGTCAGTTAACTGGTGTGTCAGATAAACGAGAGTCGACTGTACCAAAATGTAGCTGACATTAAGGCTGCAATTCATACCAAAACTTTGAAAAATAGATCTAAAACAAAATGTGGCAGTGGTCAATACGCTGTCCGTCAAACGTCCTGTACCCATCTAAAGGGGGTCGTTAAATCAAACTTTTCGTTGGCGATTTTTCCCTAGTCAGTTTCGCCGTTGGCAAGTTTTTTCGAGTTTTAAAGTTGGCGACATCTGCCGTTGGTGAGATTTGATGTTGGCGAGTATTTTGCGTTGACGAGTTGAGACTTTGGCGAGTCGGTTGCGTCCAAGATCGGCACTTCTTTATTCTTCCCATAAAAAACATCTTCTTAACAAATTTTGTTTTCTGAACACGATAAAAGGAACATATTTCAACATTTTATGATGTGAAAATGAGATAAAAAAAATTTAGGAGGAGAATGCAGGGGGTATATCCTAGTAGCACTGACTTTTAACTTAAATAAGACTTTCTTTAAACCGAGAATTTTTCGCTACAGAAATATTCTTGAGCTAACTCTAAATGTCGAAGCTGTCGAAATTGTTATTGACATGCAAAATTGTGATTCATGTTTTGAAGTAGCGATCATCTTTTTTACTAACTTTTTTACAGCTTTTTTTGACACTAGTCGACAATGTCAAGCAAAAATTCGTGGTTTGTCCAGGCAGAATGTTTGCCTTCAACCAATGGCATTTGTTTTCGACTGGAATGGAAATTTGCCGGCTATATAAGGTGAAAATTGACCATTATTCTTCGCAAAAGCAATTTTCTAGGTGGAAATAGTTGTGATTTACATACAATCCGTAGATCTCAAAGTGTACTGGCTAATCAAATATTACAAATCTGATGATCTCGTGCATTATTATTGCTTTTCCTGATTGGGATGAACTCATTGTCACTGAACAAGTGAAGCCTTTGGCAAATATTTTTCAAAAGATTGTAAAAAAATTCCGGCGCTAGTAGCGAATAACCCCCCCAAGCATCCGACCTTTAAAAATTGCTGTAACTACCCTTGCAAACAACAAGTTTAGGCTTAGCCCTTAGGCTTGGGGTAGGCCAGCGTACGAAAGTTGTGACTAATGAAGAGTTTGCGCACATTTTCCGGGTCTGGGACATAAATTGGGTACTTTTTACTAAAGTAAAAAAAGTGAAAATCGTTGGGTAGAGTCGAAACTCCCAATGCAGCATCTTTTTTGTTTGAAAGAACCACAGAGTGTATGCAGAAGTTGAGTAATTAATTAACTCTTGATTCTATATTTAATTTGATTACAAATAATTTGTGTTTTTGTACTTGCGAATAATTTGTATTCTTCTTTTGTCATAAATTTAGTTTTGTTTGCGAGAAGGCTGAAATATGACACAAAAAGTTTGAATGTGCCAAAAACGCAACGCTACAAAAATATGAGATAAATAATATATAAACATAAAAAAAATTCGTGGCACATTATAGCTTTTTCGTGGCATATTTCAGCCTTTCAACAGGTTTTTCGTAGCATATTACAGCTTTTTCGTGTCGACCCCGTTTTTCGTGGCAAACTGTAAATCGGGGCTAACTAAACGTCGAAAATTGTAGAATTTCTCTTATATTTTATCATAATTTTAACAGTCATCTACGTACAGTTATAGATAAAATCTCAATTTTACGTAATTTAAAGTTACCAACGTACAGTTTATCAAAGGGTAATCAACTCTGTTTTTTTAAATAAATCTGTAAGCAAAAAAGATGTATGAATGACACACTAGCTCACTTCGCGGTCACCCTAAAATAAATGTGCCTTGATCCTTCTGTTGATTTTTCGGTATTTTTTTTTAAATTTTGTTTCAGTCGCCCTTGTCATTCAAAAATTTTAGTTTTTTTTTCAAAACTTTTTATTCACCTTATTTTTTGTATTAATACAGAAATATAATGGAAAAAAGATTTTTGGTGCAATAAAAGTTTTAAAATACTATGAATTTGTTCATTTTATACACAATAGACATTATATATCCTGGAAAAGAAAAACCGCCTTCTAAGCATAAAAATCGACTAGCCTATCATTGTCAGTGAATTACAACGTGAAACACTAAGATCACAATGAACCATCAGAAAAAACAAAAACAAAACAGAAGAAAAAATTCAAAAACTAAACAAGGATGATAAAGGCATTTTTTGGGGTGGGCGAAAATGCGTATAGAGCAAAATTTGTGTATTTTAACGTTTCACCCTGTGGTACTTTTTCATTTCCGAAAAAACAAAAAATCACAAAAAATAGTTTTGACTATATTATTTACTCGAGTATAAGCCCACAGCTGTTCAAGTTTGTTTGCTTCAACTCAGTCCAGAAATGAGATTTCAAAAAAGAAAGCACTTGAACTTGAGCCCCTAACACTTCCCAGCAAATACATGCTTGAAACATGTTTCTAGGTAGCGGTCGAGAATTTTTGGGCAGATTTTTTCGACCAAAAATTAGACTTTTTGCGCTGGAAGGGCAAAACAAATCCTTATGTTAAAGATATTTTGTTCTGTTTTTTGACTAGAGCTAAGCAACAAAAACCTTAGGTCCCAGTTGTCAATATAATATTTATTTCTTGATTTTTTTACTCTTTAGGGTATCAAGACATCCTTAAATTACTTTGGTCCACCAAGTCAAAATGTCAAAATTTTGTGATTAATTGTTTTTGCAGAAAAGTGTCGACTGCCACCTGAAAGATACTTTAAGCATGTATTTGCTACTGAAACGTTAAAAAAAACGAGGATTACAGGCGTTTTTGAGCCAGCCGGTATAGTTTATCGTGCGATTATCGATTTTACAACATTTCAATAAAGATTGTTCACCATTGTACACAACCGATTTAACGAAACACTCGATTTAACGTACATTTCTATTGGTCTTCAAAGGTTTGTTAAATCGAGGGTTGACTCTAGAACGCTCTTATACTATAGTCAAGAGAGAAATAAATTGGTGGTTTTCGCCTTAATTGCGGTGTAGTGCGCTGGTATGCCCTTCAAGCAACAACCCAAAAAAACTTTTAAGAACAATCTGACCGAAAACTCTGCCCACACTAGATAAACTTGATATCCTGACAGCAGATTCGTGTTCAGCACGGTCAATTGACTTAATAAATTGCTTTTATATTCTCTGCAGACCTCATCAGATATTTAAATGATTTTTGTGTAGTGCGGAATTTCAAAATTTGACGCTGAGTCTGAGAATTTAAGAAAGGGTTATCAAGTAAATTGACCATGCTGAATAGGAATCTGCTCCCCTTTTTGACCCATACCTATGGTTCATTTCGAAATTAGGTCACAACAGCTTGTTAGATATTATTTCAAAGTCAAGTCAACAACAGCTGTTCTATGTTTAACTACTAGACATTTCGCAATGTATATTGAAAAGTATACTTCTCAATAAAGCGCGAAATTTTTGATTTGAATTTTAGAAGGTAAGTTTGCTTTAATAGCTTTTGTAAATCCACTCATATAATTCCGAGTATTAACACTGTATGGCACAGCGACTATGGTCCGAATGCTTATGCTTTTGTCCTATTTTTGGTAGGAATCCTTGTAAATATTTATTAAACTAACGAGTAATTTCTGCGTTTTCAGACCGGATGAATCCATAGACGCTGGACGCACTTAACAAAACAAACCAGTCCGACCAGGCTCCACCAAATGTCAAATTAGGTATGGAAAGTCGCAGGCGTTAGCCCGTCTGTATGTGGATGGCCCACACACAGGGACTACTCCAGACCTGATTATGAAGGAATTCGACACATACGGACCTATTGACCAGATTGAGTTTCACATTGGAGACACCTATGCTTACATCAAGTAGGTGTTTTCTAGACCTAAATTTTCGTGAAAATCCTTTCTTAATGCTTTATTTCAGATTTACGGATGCCGACTCAGCAGCAGATGCTAGTGCTCGAATGAAGAACTTTGACTTAGGAGGCAAGGCAAATGTATCACTTGCGACTTTGCAAAGTAAGATTTTTTTCGGTTTTCAATTTTCAAAGAAAGGAAAAAACCGCCCCTGTTTAGCTAAAAATCTTTCATACAAAAATCTTGTCTTCGTAGTAAATTTCAGACCTTCCCGAGTACCTTTACCTTAATTGTAGGTAAAAAAATATCCTTTAAGTCTACTTGAACAAATTAATTATAAGGGTTGAGAATGCTACATACGACGTAAGAAATAATCCGATACCCTATTAGACAAAAATATTAACATAGTTTTTCAAATGTCTTTTAGAAAAATAATCACTCCAATTTTATCTGCAAAAATAGACTGAAATTTTTCTTACGAGTCACTAACAAAATAAGCTAATTATGGTAGCTTGCTCAATCATAATTATAACATCAGCCCTAAAGTGGATAGTTTCCTTTGCATTTGCTCACTTGTTCACACCATCCACAAACCCTCGGACCTGTGCTTGCGGGGATTGTTTTTGAAGAACATAAAATCAGTGACTTCATATATTATTCTAATTGCGAAACTTATATTTTCAAAGAATTTCACATATCTGACGCGCAAGGTAAAATTATGCACATGTTATGAATTTAGATGTTTAGCAAACACTGCCTCAGACGAAGCCACAAAACTTAAACTCATAGACTTACTTGATTAAACCCTCTATCTTTCATTTAATTTTGAAATTTTGGCCTTTACAAGATTCTTCAGCGAACAGAAGACTTGAACTCAATCCACCCCATATCGGGTGGCAGAATCTCTCATCCAGAATAAGATTATCCACAAGATGATAATTTCTTGTCCAACTAGGTAGAAAAAAGTAGATTTAGGTAATTTGGTAAACAGGCTATCCAACAGCCTTAAATTCTATATTTTACTCAAAAACTTGTTTCAGCCGAGAAATTATAATTGACGTAATCTACACAATCACATATATTTCAACTCAACCACACTTTCAGAGATGAGCAAAAGCCAGAAAAATCTCTCAGACGATGATTATGATTCCAAAAGACGTGGCCTAGAACTTTTTCTGTGTCTCCTAGTAGGAGTCCCTCTGAAGCTGGGTACATCCAGACACTAGATGAGCTGACAGACCAGATTGCTAGTACTTGGAAGAGACTGGTTTTGCTTAAAAAAGCCGAACACCCACTCAGGTTAGTTATTTAAATACCAATAACAATATGAACTTAATTTATTAAATATTCAGTTTATACCGAGTGTTTGACAAGGGGCATTTATTGCAGGATATTCTTCGGGATGAAAGCGGCAACTCCTTAAAACTATTGATTAGCTAATGTTTGCCCCTGGACAACAACTTTCTACCAGGAAATGATTGACTTTGACCAGCGAGAGGTGAGCATAAAACTAATATATTATTATTTTTATAATTTTTATTTCATTATTTCAGCTTGCCATGATGGTAGCAGTTCAAGGTGACCGCTGGGCTGATATTTACAAGTAAACAATAAACAAACACTTTCACTGTATTCTGAATGATAATTTAGCAAAAAATACTGTGTTTTTTTTGACTAAGCTTAGCCAAATTTTTGTTTTCCGATAGTATTTTTTTTGTTTTTATTTCAAAATTAAAATTGTGACAATTTGTTAAAATACCATCACGACGCGTACTGGATTGTTCCCCGCCAATTCAAATATTTTCCTGAATCAATGAACTGGCGGGGGACAACAGCTGTCGTGGTCAATGCTTCGTCAATGCTTCGTCAATTACGGCAATGCTTCGTTAAACAAAGGTAAAAGGTCAAAGAATTTCACAGAGATAAATAAAATGAACTATAAAGACTTTGAAATTTTTTACAAAAGCTTTTCCGAAATAATTATTTACATGTTGATTGTAAATAAAGCCCACTGGGTATTCACTTTTTATTTTATTTAAGATAGTAACAAAAAAGAGATGAAAATATTAGAAAAAAGGAAACAATAAGTGATATTCAAAAAAAATTTGGACACTTTTTTCACGTAAAAAAATGATTTTTTCATTCATTAAATTAGTTGTATCTAGTTTTAACTGTATTTGTATCATGTATTTTTTTGTCTCGAACGGAATTCAAAATTTGAAATCAAACTTTTACCAGAAAAAAACTTTTTTAACTTTTTTACCAGAAAAAAAGTTTCAAGTTTTTAGACGCCTAAAATCTTGAAATTGTAAATAAAAAATGGCCCTAACTCTGAAGTTCTATGCAGAAAAGAGGGGGTCTAAATTAAAGGAAATACGGTAACCACTATTAACACAACTGCTTTGTTTCTGGAAAAACCTAGTCGAAATTTGAGGGTGTGCCTGTTCATTATTTGGCGGAGTGTCAGCAAAGTTGCACATGTTCTATTTTTATTACTTTGTCTAAATTAACATGTATTTTTCTTTTAAAAATACTAATTTTTTTTTGAATACGTGAATTTGTAGAATCATCCAACCCCCTGTGTTACGATAGATAGCCCCAAACAGTGCAATGTCAGCCAGGCTAAGTTATGAGATCTACTTGTACTGTGCAACAGTTTTGTCATGTGGATGCTAACCCAACCACTACTATTTGCTGCAATAAACAAGGTAAATATCTTGCTATAATGAAATAAAATAGTGATAATTCTACCAATAATTGATCACTGCATCCAACCACTAAACCATCGAATCTATAAAGATTTTACTACAACTCCCCGGCACAGCAGTGCCAAAAATATGTCTAGAAAAAGCTCCAAGCAAAAAAGAACAGTTTCTTGACTCAGTTGGACTGTGAGAATGTCTGTCAAGATTGACCATTGCACAACAACTAATAAAACTAAGCAAAACAACTTTTAAAATTTTCAGTAAATCCACGTTCCAAAAAAAGTCTCTAGACAAGCCGTTATTTTCGAGCATAATAGCTATAAGTGCCGATTCCTCTAGCACCAAGGGGAGGGGGGGGGGGTTGTGCAAGAAAAAGAGGCTCTCTGGGTTTGTAGAAAATAATAGCCGAAAATAAATATGCTAAATTTTGACAAGCAAAAAAATAAAAAAGATATGATGTGTCTAAAAAATGCAAAATTTTCGGATAATTTTGTAGAATATTAAAATATCTTTAGTGGTTTAGGCAGACAATTTCTAGAACAGTTTTGCAGATCTATATAGTAGTTTATATAATATTTATATAATAGTTTAAATGAAATATCGATATCAAGCTTATAATTTCTTCGTCAATAGTTTATTGAAAATCTCGAAGAAAATCATGATATTTTGATTCTCACATTATACAAAAATTCCAAATGCGCATATGCACTCCTTTTACCACAACCCCCCCCCTCTTTTGACAACGACCAGACTTCTGTAAGTGCGCTACTTCTTTCTTCTTCGGCTGAAAAATATGTATAACTGCTGTTCCTGCCCAAGAATTTACCTATGGGCAATTACAAGAAAGAACTAATCACCGAAAAATGTCTGGTCATTGTAAATTATTCAACCATTATTAGTTATACACCCACCTTTTCTATTTTTCAGATCACAATCATTACCATTAAATTAAAACATCTTGTTCTCTACACCTTAATAATCTACTATTTGAAAGCAGCTATTTTAGGATACCTCCACTACTGCATGCGAAAATACTTATAGGATGTCTTCCTCTAATGTTCAACAGGTATGTTTATTTTACATAAAAAAACTAAAGCACCGAAAATAAATAAAAATGAGGACTCTTTCATGGATTCTCAATATAAAGGAAAAGGGATTTGAGAATTTGTGACAACTTTTTTTTTCATTGTCTGAAGTTTTGGATTTTCGTAGCTCACTCCCCCCCCCATTGCACGGATTTATTAAAAAGTGGCATGGAATCACAGCCCAAACCCATCACAGATATATATATAATAGCAAGTTAAATATGTTTTTTTTTCACAAATTCCCTAAGCCTCACATCTAGATAAAACTTTCTCGATATGGCAAGCTGTTTTTGGTTTTTACGGTTTAAAAGCCGTTGCGGGAGAACGTTTTTTTCTGTAACAAAAGAACTAGTGAAACATAACCAGAAAGTGTCCATGCTGCTTGTTATAGCCCACAGACACGATAAAACAATTTGTGCTCTGCACTATTCCATCACATTTTTTCACGAGCTATCAAATTCGTTACATATTTTGGAATTAAGTTTTCTTTTTTGCAAGGGCGGGGGGCTAGCGCAATAGTCCACACAATTTTTAAAAGATATTCATTTTTGTTTTATTTTTCGACATTTTTTTGTCTCCATACACACATCACCCCCCCCCCGGTCAAACTTAGGGCTATCATCCTATTATTTTTTGAAACTTTT